>JAWQFJ010021745.1:32500-51045 GCA_034096865.1 Theodoxus fluviatilis
ATCTTTCCAGTGTTCGTCGAGTGCAACTTTGAAGTCATGGACTGTGTGTGTGTGTGGGTGTGTGTGTGTGTGTGTGAGTGTGTGTGTGAATCAAAGAGAGAGAGAGAGAGAGAGAGAGAGAGAGAGAGAGAGAGAGAGAAAGCCAGAGACAGAGACAGAGACAGAGACAGAGAGAGAGACAGAGAGAGAGAGAGAGAGAGAGAGAGATCGGGGTGGGAAAAAGATACAACGAAAGAAAGTGAGGGAAGGACCAAATGAGAGAGGTGGATAAGGATACTTTTAATTCTGTAAAAACTTTCGAAAAAGGACAGGTTAAAGTTGAAGAAACATTTCTGTGCGTCTCGTCTCATTTCTCATGTTCTACATTTGACCGCTCCACAGAAACGGCCCTTGGCGTGAGCAGCCCATAGATTGGACTTGATGACGTGGGTGGTTGGCTCCCTGCAGGCCTCCAGCATGGCGGTGGTGACGTTTATTTGTCATTCATCCACGTCAGGCGCTGGCAGATCTGGCCACAAAGTCACCAGCGGAAGTGCGTTTGGCCACAGCCGGGTCTTGGCCAAAGGCAGGACCGCACTGAATGAAAGAAGCGACGCTAATTGGCCGAAGACATTCACGTGGTGCGGGATGGGGGGAAGGGTGGGTTGGGGTTGAAGGATGGGGGATGGGGAAATGGAAATATGCCCGCGTTGGAGTCTAGCCGAAGGACTCGCTGTGACCGTAACGAGACGGGGCAGATACTTAATTCTCCAATTTTGGCCAAGTTTTTCCACGGCGCATTGTGGCGGCCAGCTTTCTCGCAGGCAAATACGGCTAATTAGCCGCCATTCTTCGCGGCATTGGCGGCGACGTAGCCGCCATGATACCCGCGCTCAACCTGCGCGCGCGCGCGTTTGGCGATCGTGTTTGTCCCGCAGTTCCCGCGTATTTGCGTAGCGATCGCAAACTCGACGCGCCAGCCCTGGCAAAGAATAGTCAAAGTCACTTCTGTGGCGTGTCGGGAAGACTTTCTCACGAGAACAGCAGACTCGGAGACCTCGAGCCAAGAACACTGCCCTCATCGCCCTCTGACAGGGCAAAAATATACCGTGGGGGCTGAGGAGGTGGGGGGGGGGGGGGGGGGGAGACGGGAAAGGGGGCTTGGAGAACAGAGTCAGGTAGAGATGGGGGTGGAGTGAAGGAGTTCTGATTGCAGCTTGAGTAAAGTGGACTAGCGGTCTAATCAATATCAAAGACGAAGTGAGGCGGAGACTTTGAGAGCCAAACAAGAGAAAGAGCTGAGGTGAGGAGTAGAGTGATGAGGAAGATGGAAAGATGGGTTCGAGAGAATGAATACTGGATAGTGGTGGGAACGTGGTAATCAAGTTCCAAAAAAAGAATTAAGAAAGAAGTAAAGAAAAGAAAACTATCGCCGTGATTCACTGAGCACCCCGTGACGACACTCTGGCAGGCATGCACGCAAACACACCGAAGAAGAAGAAGAAGAAGAAGAAGAAGAAGAAGAAGAAGAAGAAGAAGAAGAAGAAGAAGAAGAAGAAGAAGAAGAAGAAGGAAGAAGGAAGAAGGAAGAAGGAAGAAGGAAGAAGGAAGAAGGAAGAAGGAAGAAAGAGGAAGGAGGAAGAAGGAAGAAGAAAGAAGGAAGCAGGAAGCAGAAAGCAGAAAGCAGAAAGAAGAAAGAAGAAAGAAGAAAGAAGAAAGAAGAAAGAAGGAAGAAGGAAGAAGAAGAAGAAGAAGAAGAGGAGGAGACAAAAAAAGTCAGGAGACTTTTGTCCAACTTCAGAAATTTATTGCAGAGCTTTCGGGGCCAAGTAGGCTCCTTCGTCAGTGCAGTGAAGCCTTTCACTGCACGGACGAAGGAGCCTACTTGGCCCCGAAAGCTCTGCAATAAATTTCTGAAGTTGGACAAAAGTCTCCTGACTTCTTTTGTCTCGCCTACGAGTCCAACACCGGCCTCCTTTTTTTCAAGAGGAGGAGGAGGAGGTGGAGGAGGAGGATAAATGAAGGAAGAATGATGAATGAAGGAAGAATGATGAAGGAATAAATAAATTAATCAATTATTATGGCACCATTTAAAATCATCATCAATTTTGTAACTCCCTAGATTTTTCATCGTCTTATTCCTGACTTGCCAATGTGACACCGTGAACGATATCAACATTGTAATCATTTGAGCGTTTGTGAATCAACCCCACGATTACAAACTTCTCATGCAAACGTGCTCGAATGCACGAGCAATGAGCATCATGCATTTTCCATGAGTACGGTATGCAGTTGTGCCATCCAGTTCCTCAGTTCGCATCAGCGCAGTATATTTTCGGTGTATACAGCAGGTAATGAATGATATCTTATCTGCGTGAATTTATCAAATACGACGATACTCATGATAATAATCACACTACAACAGATCTGCATTTTCATCCCTGCAGAGTGTTCTATTTGTTTGTTTGTTTATTTGTTTTTTCAGGTCTTAAGTCTGTATATGTATATATATATATATATATATATATATATATATATATATATATATATATATATATATATATATATGTTGTACGCTCAGTTCGTTGGCAGTTTTTTTATATGTCGCAACCTAGCCACGTGCTGGAGAAGAGCGCTTTATTTTCTAAAGCTCAACCGCTGTTTGTTTTTGTTGTGTGTGTTTTTTCCGGTCGTTACTCGAGTGCAGTCTGCCTAACTAACAAGTTACGACGCAACACTTGTCTCAGAGAGAATCTTGCCGATGTAGAACAATGTTGTATGTCCACACTCGAAATACACAACATTGCCAGATGCGCGAACACACGAAAAACTTATTCACTGCTATGTGGAACGAACGTTTATTCTTCAACCGGTGACATTACAGCTACTATTCAAAATCCTTGAAATGCGTTAATGTATATACATTTTTTTCTGCCGGGGGAAGAATGCCTGGAATATGTTACCTCTTGTAGGCCGGGAAGTCTCTACCAAAGGCAGGATTCCGAGAATGCTCACCTTCAGTCAATTCAAACACATCACCTCACAATCGATGTTGAAAAATTGCCGCCTCATATTCTACACAATTTACTCAAGCTCTTTAACGATACTTTAATGTTTACAAGACAAAACTACTTTGGGCTCCCGAGTGCATACTACTTGTTTCGTCCTGCTGTCTGTCGTAATAAAAAATGTTTTATTTTAATCCTGTTCAGTCAGGCATTCCTTCACGCATCTATAACCATTCTTGTAAGTATTACTTCAAGTACGTCTAAACCAAATGACCACCAACGGTGACCTCGGGGTCAGTATCGCTGTGGCGGCGACGTGGGTGGTGTCGGTCATTGTGTGGTCAAACACGAAACGGCGACGAGGGCAAACTGACCACTGGTAACAGAGACAAAGTGGACACCGTTCAGTGCCGTTAATAGCGCAGCAAGGAGTTAAATGGGTGCTAGTAGCAAGCAAAAAATGGACACAGAATGAAGGCGCCGAAAGAGAGAGAGAGAGAGAGAGAGAGAGAGAGAGAGAGAGAGAGAGAGCAAGAGAGAAAAAACGCGAAAGATAAGAGAGAGAGAGACAGAGAGAGAGAGAGACAGAGAGAGAGAGACAGAGAGAGAGAGAGAAAGAGCGAGAGAGAAAAAAAGAAAAAGATAGAACGCGAAAGATGAGAGAGAGAGAGAGAGAGAGAGAGAGAGAGAGAGAGAGATGGATGGGTGGATGGTGTTTAAGGGCCTATCAGCCTTGTAGGATATATATGCCCACAGCGATAAGACACACCCACTTCCACCAGGTTATTAGAACTCGCCGCAACAGTGGAGTTTAGTACAATTCACCTAACTAGTGACATAAAATCGAGTCCCACTGCCCACCAGCCAGCTAATGCTGTGTAGAGCCTTCAAACACGAAAAAGCATAAAGGGCGATAGGGCAAAATTTCACATCTCGATTACCCTCGTCACCGACAAAACACTTAGGGATATGTGGATGGAGCCCAAGGGCTCATCAACCTTGAAGGCCATTCAAGTCCTCAACATACTTTCACTGAAAAAAGGTGCAATTAAAAGATTACCTCAGAAGAGTTAAGTGGAGAAATATCGAAAACAATGAAGACATAGTAAGACTCATAAACGATAATAATACTCAGAATCTTTTTTTAAATTTATCACAGCTAGAGGATCTTTTAAAATGTCTAACAGACTGCTCGACCCACTCCGTAGATGAGCAAGTCGAGGGCACTCCACCAGAACGTGCCGCATGGTGAGCCTGCACTGGCAGGTATGGCACTCCGGTGGAGGCTCCGACCGCAACAAATAGGAGTGAGTCAGAACAGAATGGCCGATGCGGGAACAGCAGAGCACAACTTCCTCTCTTCTTGTGAGAGATGTGGGGGAGAGTCGCTCACTCCACACACAAGCTATTTCGTGAAGTTTGTTATGTGCCCTGCCGTCCCAGTAGGCCTGACATAGGTTAGAAATGTATTTAGTAAAACGTAGTACCAGGTCGCCCGCCGGGATCCTGCCCGGGGACATGGGAGGGAGACAGCATACTTGGCAGCTTGACCTGCCCTCTCGTTCCTCGGGATGCCCATTTGGCTAGGGACCCAGCAGAAGGCGACCTCAGTACCCCCACACTGTAGCCGACACAGATGGAAAAAAATGCCAAACAAAAAAGGTTGGGAAATATCTCTACCCCGCAGAGCCTGTAAAGCCAAAAGCGAGTCAGAGACCACAAGGGCTCGTGTCAGTCTCTTGCTTTGGACTACGCCAAGAGCGGCCTCAAGTGCACTAAGCTCTGCGGAGTAGATCAAAGTCCCATCCAGAAGGCGAAAGCGCAAGACGGAGTCATGGGCGACAACAGCTGCCACCTCACGATCCCCGTCTTTAGAACCATCTGTGTATAGTGGGTAAAAATCTGCGAAATTGATTACAATTTCCCGGAATTCACTCTTATAAGAATGAGGGAGGGCAGCACTCTTGACAAATTTCGTTAATTGTAATAAGACAACAGGCTCAGGCATGAGCCACGGCGGTGACATATACAAAGGGTAGGTAAAAATCTTGTCCAACCGAACGTTTGCCGCCGCGATATCCTCCTCAACTCGTATCCCCAACGGGGGAATACAGCTGGGTTTGGCCGCGTAAATGTGCGGAAACTTCGGTCGGACAACACAAAGATAAGTAGGTTTGGTCGGGTTAGAACTTAAACGAATTACGTACTGCAACACAAGCTTGCGCCTAAATAAATGAAGTGGAGGCTCGCTTGCCTCCGCATATAAACTCTCCACAGGAGAGGTGCGGAAGGCACCGAGGACGAGTGAGATAGACAGAGAGAGAGAGAGAGAGAGAGAGAGAGAGAGAGAGAGAGAGAGAGAGAGATGAACTGAGAACCATTGCTTGCATTGCAGAAGATATGCAAACAAAATGAAATACTAAGTATGTAGATACGGAGGGGCGTGATGATATGTTTTACGCTGGCGAGCACATACCTGGGCAGCACCCTCGAGATGTGCGCACACGATATGCAGACGTCCATCTTGGCTTGCAGACAGGGAGGAGGGAAAACGAGCGCCTACACGTGCACGAAGGACACGTGTATTCATATTTGTACAGCTTTGCTTAGTGTGGACTTTCTCAGGGCCCAGAGTGAAAAGAGATGGCGAATTTCGTGCTATGGACACAGGTGCATCTCGGTCCGGTTATGTAATAGGTAAAGGAAAGTTCCAGAGTAAATATAACTTGCTACATGATAAGGACACAAACTCACAGAACTATGAAAGAATAAAACTGGATGAATTCACTGTTGAAGTTAGACTATTTGATACGGAACCAAATGGATTCTGAGGTTGATTTTGTTTTCATGAAGTCGTTTTCCCCTGTTTCTTTTCCTGTAGCTAAATTAGCACATACACTCTCACACAACAAATCAATTTCTCTTAATGCATTCAGCAGCATACATGCGAAAATCTGTTTTTAAAGGAACAGTGTTGGAAAGGAAAACTTTGTCGGATGAAAAGTTCACCTCTTTTGTGTTACTCTTGGGTCGGCTTCTTTGTTTTTCCACAGAGCTGCACTTCAGTGCCTGCGCGCTTTCTGTTTGCTCAGTGCTCACGCGTCCATCAGGAATTCACTTCCCTCGCTCAGAAGATCTGGTCCCAGACAAATCGCAGCGTCTCCGTCACCGTGTTTTGGTTCACCGTCCACCTATTGCTTTCAGGTCGTGATTTCGTTTCGGCTGCAGGTGTTTTCGAGAGTCCCGCATCGATACCGAGGCTGCGAACAAATATTGAGAAGAGTCCCCGGATGGCCTCATTTGCATACGGCCGTCGCCCGTGTCTGTGCACGTGCATAAATGTCTCCTCGCGAAGATGCGTTCGCTGTTGTTTGCCAGAGCGCCGAGTTCTGTGAAGGAGAATTTTCATGAAGTGTCCTGATTGGAAAGCTAGAGAGCTCACTCCTCTGTTCCTGAGCTCATATCCATAGAAGGACACTGGCAAAATGTGTTCTTTACGGCAAGGGGAAAAAAAGAGCGACCATGGAGTTGAAAGCTAAAAAGGTTGGCCCTAACATCGGAAAAAGGATAGTGTTTGTTCAAATGAAGAGGAAAAGGAGGAGGAAGCGAGAATTACAGAAGGAAGAAAGGAAGACAAAGAAGTTGGATGTGGCTGCATACTGAGTGACGGGGGAAACCAATGTGTAAATGAAATGTAGAATTACTCATGGAGGACGTCAGAAAGATGGGGGGGAAAGAGAAAAGGAAGGATCAAGAAAGCCACAGAATCAGCGATACAGGGGCGATCGTTTGAATGCATAACCTCCCATGTCAACATGACGTGAAAGTTCCAAAAATACAGAGCATAATGATGAGTCAAAGAATGGCCTGTAGAAGGCGCCAGAAAGGTGTACAGAGTGAGAGAAAGAGTGAACTTGAGGAATTAAGAAAGCCACACAATCAACCTCACGGGGCGGTCGGTTCGGTTGAACGAGTAACATCCGGCAGCTCTTATCAAAATTTCGTTAAAAAAAATATTCCAAACATAAATCATTCCATTGAATCCATGTGCGGTTAAATTTCGAACAAGATCCTCACGCTTGTGTGTATTTTGCAGAAAGATAATGCAACTTGTTAAAGAAAAGGTAAAATTAAACTCTCATGAAATTAGCCCCGAAAAAGGTGTGTCTGGAGCTTGTGCACATGTACATCTTCCCATCAGAAACCCCAAGACGACTGGTCTTGTGTGGAACGAGTATCAATTAGTTATAAAAAAAGTTCCAGATACATGCCTGCGTGCAAAAGGAATGACCAATACGCATATTTTGATTTTGAAATCAAAGACGTTTTGAGCATTCAGATGCTTTTTAAAACTTTTCGTGGCTCTCAAAATGGATCAAATTAAATGAAAAGAGAGAAAGGACCGGAAATGAGTAAACATTCACTATAATTCCCATCAAACCTTCGAACTAAACTGTCACACGTTCAGTATTAAAAGTGGTTTCGATCGAAGTAAGCCTTGGTGTTATTGCTTCATTGCAATGGATATGGCTATCTTGAAGTGATACAATCTTTTATATGTCAAGCCCGGTACACGTCTCTAGAAACCATTGTGGGAATTTCACTTTGTCGTCGGTTTTAAGTAGCCTGCAAAGCGCAGCAAGAGGTAGGAGCTTTTCATGCATCCTTGTTGCCTTGCGACTGAAATAACTACAAATTTCCGGCTATGGAGTTCTTGAGAATCCCGGGGAGTCTTTTTGAAAAAAACAAGCAGGTGATTAGTTTAAGAAAAGTGAAATGTCTTTTTTTTAAACAGTTAATGCTAGTGACGTCACATTACAAAAATAAAATGAAAATTGTCTTATTTAATTCGTCGTGAAAAAAACCCATAACATTATTTTCCCCAATAATTGTTGTAATGGGAATATACAAGTACACGCATTAATGTTAATGTTTGTGTTTTTGTGCATTTTCAAGACACCAAAGGCCAGATTATACACATCAGATCAATACTTGATCTTTTTGAACAATGGGTTTGGTCCACTACTGTTTCTGTCTGCTGCAGTGCTTTGCCTCTGTATTAGAAACCCATCAATACTTGACTGATTTTTAATGGCGAAAGTCGATATGTTGGTTTGGCTTCTTGACTATGTCAACAGCTTTCTTGCAGACGAGTATTTATACAACAGTGTCGGGACAAGTTCTCCCCAAATATTGTAACGGAGGATTTGCAAACAACAAGAAAAGAAAATGACATGAGTACACGTTCTTCCCAAATCGGAATCTGATGAATGACCTGCACCGGATCATTAAGCCTGAAATATAACATACTCAGAACGCATTTCAACAGCAGGACAATCTAATACATCCTTTCGACGGCAGGC
Organism: Theodoxus fluviatilis; assembly: GCA_034096865.1. Taxonomy (NCBI): domain Eukaryota; kingdom Metazoa; phylum Mollusca; class Gastropoda; order Cycloneritida; family Neritidae; genus Theodoxus; species Theodoxus fluviatilis. The sequence goes on from JAWQFJ010021745.1 coordinate 40,851, forward strand.
TCGGGTTCAGAGCTCAAAACACTCACCAGAAGGATTGTGTGGAATAAAAACAGACGAATGGAGCACTTCGTGTCATTCTCGTTGAAGAAATAACACTGAAAGCCGATATCCCTATTCATATCTCAAGTCTGCAAAAGGTGGTCATGATCTGGCAATAAATCCAGACAGAGGGGGGATAAAATCCTTGAAATGCAAACTTTTCCAACCTGACTTTGTTCCAAAACGGCTGCAGGAGAGAAAGGAGCAAACGAACTTTTACCTCCAATACACTGGAGGGGTCAGGGGTCAGGGAGGGGAGAAAGGAGGGGGGAGGAGGAGCGCTCCGTGGCAAACCCATTACCCAAGACTGAGGCAGCTAAAACAGCAAACACAGGCAGCAAGGCACCGATTCCTTCGAGATCAGTCCCCCTCTTTGATCCGCTCCAGGTTTCAAGAGTTCTTGATTCTACTCCGACAGGACTTTGGATGGGGCGGGGAATGGGGGGGAGCGGAAAGAGGGGTACTGATGGATTGGAAAAGTATGAAGGTTGGAAGGGGGTGGAGGGGATGTTATCAACGGAAAAATTTTCCAAGATAGATGATTTTCGATTCGATTTCAGACAAAGAGGGGAAGGAGAGGGAGAAGGCGGGGGGGAGGGGGGGGGGGGGGGAACTCTTCTCTCCCTTCGTTCACTTGTTTAAAAGTATGATTATTCTGGAATAAATATGGCCGCGGTAATGGATTCAGCGCTTCGCTTGCTGCCACGTGCCGTTCGGCAGCACGCCTGTTTGCCAGCGCCGGGGGAGCGGCGGCTAGGGAAGGGAGGTAACTGCGCCTCTATTTACCCCTGTGTTCCCGCTCTATGAAATGTACATCGCTCGTTTGTCTGCAGGGAGGCGGGCCTGGCAGACGCACGAGTGCGTCATCTTTGGAGGACGTGGACTCCTCTCCGCTCCCTCTCTCCCAACTTCAGGTGCGGGGGCAGCGGCGCGACCTCTGAGCGCGCGTGCGCGTGCGCGTCCACGTGCGCGCACACGCGCGCGACACGCGCCCCTCCCACGCACACAAGGGACCTCTCTGAGTACGGAGCCTGCTCTAGCTCTGGGGCCCGTCGTGGGCGCTTTCACAGCCAGCCTTTCAGCGCGCTCGAGCATGCGTTCAGGCAGAACACCCCTCCCAGTTCCTGACCCCCCGGGCCAATTTATATCAAAGGGGGAGGAGTCAGAGCTATTTGATCCCGCCGTGGTAAACACGTCGCAAAAAGCGCGGGCTTTTTCCCCCGCCAAAATGTGATCGTCTGTCTTGTCGTCTTTGCGTCTTTCTTCCCGTCATCTTAGATCAGAGGTCGATTGTGCGCAAGGAGTTATCGTCGGTGTTTTTTGCTAAACATCCCTCGGGGAAGGTCGCGCGTAGATTTGTCTCTGTGTCCTGACGTTTTTCTTGGCTTTTCTCGCTGCCACAGTCGCGTCGTGTGTAGGGCTGAGGAGGTCTGGAAAGCCAGTGTTGTTGTTGGGATGGAAGTCCAACATCAGCCGTCGACGGTTTGTCCAAGACCCCGCCTCGATGACCTCTCAGCTCTGACGGTCCACGTGTGTATGTTTTTGTCCGATTCCTTCGCTTCCGTTCGTGATTTCTACAAGCATGTTCCCATTTCCCAACCCTTCTTCCCCCTTTTTTCTCTTCTTACCATTATATTCATCTGCTCGTTCGTTTGTCGATTTATTCGTTCATTCATTCCTCTCAAGCTTCTCATACGGTCACTCCTGAACGTTCAACAGAAATATACATTGGGATTTGCAGTAGATATGGGCATTCGAGGTCTTTCCGTACCTAATTTCAATAGAAGAGATGGTAGCAGTGCGGTTCCGACAAAGATATGAATGTATTAATCTGTCATGAGAAAGATGTCCCAAAGATGTACACGCAGACCAGAATCTTGAAGTGTGCAAATTTTGTCTTCTTCTGATTTGCCAGACCATCCCTTAACTGCACAAAAGAACAAAAAAATAAATACGCACACACACGCACGTACGCACGCAGACAAAAACACACACTCACGCACGCACACACACATACACAAACACACACATTCACACATGCGCGAGCGCACATACACACGCACGCACGCACACATACACACACACGCACGCACGCACACATACATTCTAACAGAAAAACACCCACGCACGCATACATACAACGCGTACATGAACGCGCAGACATTCAAGACACATCCACATCCCCAAGTCTCCTTCCTTCTCGTCCTCACTCGTCTGAGCTCCCAGTGAAGCATTAGGCACCATATCCACATTTACATATTCAAACTGTTTTTGTGGGGGATTCATATTCGTGGCAGACCATGGACATACAGGAAGGTCTGGCTGAAAAGTGGGATATCAGGGTGAGCTTCCTCAATATGCCATGATTATATGCAATAAAGCAGTATGAAACTCAAATACACAGCCGAGCAACTCACGGAAGATATATAGCTCAAAAACGGAATCATCACCAACCCCATTGGCACTACCAACACTTTTGCTATTACTACCATCCTAACCACCGCCCTTATCTTCACCACCATCTATGCAATCGTGCTGTATTGAAAACGAAAACTTGAAAATGCTTGGTTTGGAAAAACCACATTCCCATAAATCGTGACCGAGTCTCGAGTGGACACAGAAATACCCACCATTTAGGCGTGTAGAGGTGAACATAAAGTTCCATGCTTATACTTCTTCAACACATAATGTCATCTGTCATTGTTGTTTGCAGTGCCTCGGTTAAATCACAGTGTACTATGGCATTCCAATGTTTGTCCTTCGCACAACGCGGTTCCAGTAGCTCCTGTCAGTGTGTACCCGATAAACGTACATAAAGTTTAGGATTCTTATCTAGATATAACGACTCACGGCTCACTGCAGTCGACTCTCTCCCAGCGACCTGATTGTTTTTCTCGTGTTTTTCTTTGTCTTGAACAAGAACTCTTAACTTCTTGCATACAACTATTCCCCAAACGCGGTCTCGCCGTTCAACTACATGATGAAGAAGCTACAAAGCTCCGACAGCTTGTACGAATAAAACCAGTTGGACTGAAGTCCTCCTTCGTCATTATTTTTTCTAAACCAGTTGCTCATTGCATTATGGACACCAATTTTGTGCATTTGCAAAAACCGGACATAGAACTGTCACGTACCGTCTAAATACATCAGCATAAACGATTTGTGACTATTTATTGATTTCTATAGACAACTTTCATTTTGAACAGTTCGTTTCCACGTAATCATCTGTGGTCTGCCTTCTTTTTGTAACACCGAGTCATCACGATTTATTCAAATATTTGAGCTTTAATGCGAGAGTACATTAATCCAACTTAATGGAGACATTTACTACGAAAACCTCATCTTTCAAAAGAGGAGGGGGTTGCGTGAGAGATGAGGAGGACATGCGCACGACAAAGAATCAGCAGGGCGGAAATTCGGCCCCTTCCTGCCCTCTCTTGCCCCGCCCTCCCCTAGGGCCAAGGTCGGCAATGTGTAATTTGGGAATGCTAAAGAAACGAAATAAATTAATAGCCGCAACTCGAAATGGAAACGGGAATATCTAAAACGGCAACAAACAGCGGGAGGTTGGAGAGAGCAATGGTTGGGGGAAGGGTGGGTCGAGTCCTCCCCCTCGAGACAAGATCAGAGGGAAATTAGTGCAGGGATAATGGGAGGGGTATAGGGGAGGAATGGAAATATTTGGGTGTTAATTAGAAGGCCCCATGTAACTACGACGCTGAAAAGATGGGAACCCGGGTCTTCATCAGCAGCACCGTGCGACTTCCATTGTTTGCTGGAGGTGAGAGGAGAAGATTGCCGGGCACGGGAAGGAGGTCGTTACATCTGAGTCAAGCTCCGAAAGGCTTTCCAACATCAGGTGCACGCGCTCCGTGGCCCGCGTTTTCATTGAAAACAGTTCTTCGCGCCACCAGGTCTACTTAGTGTCGTGTCCAACTTAGCAGTTGTTCCTGGACTACTGGGTAAAAGCTCGCTGAAACGCGCACACAGCGCTTCTCAACAGCAGAGACCATGCGAAAACAGTCAGTTCAAGGCTCCTTAAATGTAAAAATGTTATAGGTTTTAAAATAACTTCTTGTTGTTTTCCGTCAGTCCGCTAGTCTGCAAACAGTTTGCCGTTAACCACGTGACTTTGCCAGCATTGATGATGTGAAAGACAGTTCCATCTAACAGACCGTTTAGAATACTTGTCTCATTTTAAAAGTAAAACAGAGAAACATCATCACTGCAAGACCCACAATGAGGTTCGAGCTGTGCGACAAATATCTGACACTGCCCTCTCCATTTTATGCAAACATGGCAATTTAATATCGTTTATGTGATTTTGAATGAGTGGGACTTGCGGGGAAGGGGGGGGGGACCACATAAGTCTATTAAAATGATTTAATGGGCTGCAACTAATATACGGATCCCAAACCCCCAATTGATCAATTTCTCAATACGAATACTTTGACAAATGCTCTCAATTCACAAGAGAGGTGTTTGTGGTCGAACGCCATGCATTAGTTTAACGAAGGAGGCTTTTCACAACAGACACTGTTGCAGCGGCCCTGATGATTGCCTTACTCTTAGTACTTCCGCTTGCGCTTGTAATTTCAATTCAATATAAATACTTTGACAGAAATATGCGGTAAAATGCACTTGTCTATAGGAAACATAGCGTGCACTTGTTTCATTCTGTGATCGTAATGCAATCTAAAGTTAATCATAGAGAGGAAACTCGAAAATGGCATTGGTTGTTTGCATGGCAAGCAGACAAATCAACTACTGCGCAGATCCAAATGAATGAATGAATGAATGAATGAATGAATGCATGAATAAAAAATTCGGCTTTACGGACTATAAGCCTTTGCTGGCTACGTGATGCCTTTGATTACGAAATAACTAGATCTGGATAGGGTAAATGAACGTAAAATTACGATTAAACCAGTAATTCATTATTCATGTATTGCGTCAGGAGACATGACGGGTCTGTTCGTAACCCCAACCAGCAGGTGATGGTGGGTTCGAAAGGCAATGCCGTGGTGCGCTCTACGACACACACCAGGCACTGCTCTCTGACGACACACACCAAGCAATGCTCTCTGACGACACACACCAGGCACTGCTCTCTGACGACACACACCAGGCAATGCTCTGTGACGACACACACCAGGCAATGCTCTCTGACGACACACACCAGGCAATGCTCTCTGACGACACACACCAGGCAATGCTCTCTGACGACACACACCAGGCAATGCTCTCTGACGACACACACCAGGCAATGCTCTCTGACGACACACACCAGGCAATGCTCTCTGACGACACACACCAGGCAATGCTCTCTGACGACACACACCAGGCAATGCTCTCTGACGACACACACCAGGCAATGCTCTCTGACGACACACACCAGGCAATGCTCTCTGACGACACACACCAGGCAATGCTCTCTGACGACACACACCAGGCAATGCTCTCTGACGACACACACCAGGCAATGCTCTGTGACGACACACACCAGGCAATGCTCTCTGACGACACACACCAGGCAATGCTCTGTGACGACACACACCAGGCAATGCTCTCTGACGACACACACCAGGCAATGCTCTCTGACGACACACACCAGGCAATGCTCTCTGACGACACACACCAGGCAATGCTCTCTGACGACACACACCAGGCAATGCTCTCTGACGACACACACCAGGCAATGCTCTCTGACGACACACACCAGGCAATGCTCTCTGACGACACACACCAGGCAATGCTCTCTGACGACACACACCAGGCAATGCTCTCTGACGACACACACCAGGCAATGCTCTCTGACGACACACACCAGGCAATGCTCTCTGACGACACACACCAGGCAATGCTCTCTGACGACACACACCAGGCAATGCTCTGTGACGACACACACCAGGCAATGCTCTGTGACGACACACACCAGGCAATGCTCTCTGACGACACACACCAGGCAATGCTCTCTGACGACACACACCAGGCAATGCTCTCTGACGACACACACCAGGCAATGCTCTCTGACGACACACACCAGGCAATGCTCTCTGACGACACACACCAGGCAATGCTCTCTGACGACACACACCAGGCAATGCTCTGTGACGACACACACCAGGCAATGCTCTCTGACGACACACACCAGGCAATGCTCTCTGACGACACACACCAGGCAATGCTCTCTGACGACACACACCAGGCAATGCTCTGTGACGACACACACCAGGCAATGCTCTCTGACGACACACACCAGGCAATGCTCTGTGACGACACACACCAGGCAATGCTCTCTGACGACACACACCAGGCAATGCTCTCTGACGACACACACCAGGCAATGCTCTCTGACGACACACACCAGGCAATGCTCTCTGACGACACACACCAGGCAATGCTCTGTGACGACACACACCAGGCAATGCTCTCTGACGACACACACCAGGCAATGCTCTCTGACGACACACACCAGGCAATGCTCTCTGACGACACACACCAGGCAATGCTCTGTGACGACACACACCAGGCAATGCTCTCTGACGACACACACCAGGCAATGCTCTCTGACGACACACACCAGGCAATGCTCTCTGACGACACACACCAGGCAATGCTCTCTGACGACACACACCAGGCAATGCTCTCTGACGACACACACCAGGCAATGCTCTCTGACGACACACACCAGGCAATGCTCTGTGACGACACACACCAGGCAATGCTCTCTGACGACACATGTGACGACACACACCAGGCAATGCTCTCTGACGACACACACCAGGCAATGCTCTCTGACGACACACACCAGGCAATGCTCTGTGACGACACACACCAGGCAATGCTCTCTGACGACACACACCAGGCAATGCTCTGTGACGACACACACCAGGCAATGCTCTCTGACGACACACACCAGGCAATGCTCTGTGACGACACACACCAGGCAATGCTCTCTGACGACACACACCAGGCAATGCTCTCTGACGACACACACCAGGCAATGCTCTGTGACGACACACACCAGGCAATGCTCTGTGACGACACACACCAGGCAATGCTCTGTGACGACCAGAACTGGACCTTCCTTAAAAATGATATGAAGTGTCATTGTAACATCTACATTCATAAAGATCATTTCCAACGCGGAACCGGTAGAAATGTGACCACGAAGCTCGTGGTTCAATTTGAAGCGACGCTTGTGTACAAGATTGTGGAATTGAAAGCACTCAGCTGCGCAGTGGAGTCTTCGAGGCTCTCCGATCTTTTCTACGAGGGGCATCCAGGCTCGCATTCGCTGTCCAGATCCCCCTGTTGGTTGGGGGGTGAGAATTGAGCCACTTCGTCTTCCCACGCGAGTCATGAGAGGCGAATGACAGGAAAATCCAGACTTGACTTGCGCCTATTCTTACCTGCTCTAACGATTTTTCGTGATCAACGGCCTTACATAGACTACAAGGGCTGATAGGGGGTAAAACTGCTTCCATCCATCCATCCATCCATCCATCCACTCATCCATCCACCCAACCATTCATCCATCCATCAGGAAAAAAGAAATATGAGATGTGCGCTTGCAAACAACGCATAGAAGGAGAAAAACACGACAAAAAATGTAATCCTATTAATCTTTAGTCGTTCACATTGAGTTTTACAGATTTTATTCAGCATTCAAGCGGTGCATGTTTTGAACGTTCTAAATTGCCTCTCAGTCTTTATCATTATTGCCACCGTGCTCGGGTGTCAAATTCATCACATCACCGTTGATTTGCTTGTTTTCTCCAGGTGCTATCAAGACTTGAATCGAAGCCAGCACCCCGACAACTGCTAACGGTGTCGGGTAACATGGCACCCTTTGCTTTATTGCCCATTGACAGCGAGAGGAATCTGATAAATACCCACCCAACACGAGCGCCATACGTCGCCCTAGGACTGCTCCACGTGGGTTTTCTCCCTTTGTGAGAACTCTCGTAAATTTGGAGGCATGAAACTGAAATTTGAAAACGTGGGTCCGCCCCATAAAGGCTGAGAAGTCCGCAAGTGTGAAAGACGATGAAGCGATGATTCGATGACAAAGATAACAAAGGGTTCTTTTTTATCTCCCTGCCTCACTCAGAGGTGTCAAGGTCTTTATCTGTGAAGTCAGTCACGCGCGTGGATTTGGCTAAGAGCTTTGGGGGGAAAAGCGTTGTAGAAAATTGTGAAACACTAAGAACGACGATGGTATCACCCGCGGTGTTTTTACATTCTCATGATAAAGCACAAAGTGCGAAGCTGTTTAGAGGGCAATGAATATCAGATTAGTCCAGCGTGATGGGTTTTGCCGGATATGAAGCATATGCTGGGGGTTTAACTGCATAAAAAGGATTCTTTATTAACGCAAAATTGTTCATGGTTTTTACATCTCCATGCAGTTGTTGTTTTTTCCTTTAGCATGAACAGTCTCTGTCGTCATGCTGCTTCTGACAAATTTATGCTCGAGCATTGACATCGAAACAACACTGCCTCCAGTAAACTTTTTTACGTGGTTGAAGTGGACATTCAATGTACTTTTCTGCACTGAAATTCATTTTTGCTAGTCAGAGTGACAGTCGGTTTTCTACTTTGTAATTCAATCATGCCAGGATATAATTTTTAATTCATGTTACTTACAGTTTGTAACAAAACTCTCGGCGTGGGCGCTGTCTACAGTTTTCAGAAGTTATTAGTCTACTTTCTCACCCTGCTCTGTGTTTTGCGTACGATCCATTTCTCCTATCCCTATACATTTAATCTCGAATTTATGGTCCCGTACAGGCTAGTCTCCATAGAGCTATGTACCTTGTCATGCGGCACGCTTTTATTTAACCGTACTTTACACATGCAAATACATGCATACACGCGTGTGCATGTACACACAAGCACTCATCCACAGACACACACACACACACATCTATACTCACACCACATCCCATGATAACCCAAACAACACACACTAACATCACAAAACACCATACACACTATACACACACTACACAAACACGCACACACATACATATTATACACACACACACTACACAAACACGCACACACATACATACTATACACACACACTACACAAACCCACCCACCCACACACACACACACCAACTATTCATACACACACACACACACACACACACACACGCACGCACGACGCACGCACGCCACGCACCACGCACGTCACTCAAACGACACACACACCACACACTCATCACAATCTCGCTCTCTCTCTCTCTCTCTCTCTCTCTCTCTCTACTCTCTCTCTCTCTCACACAATCACGCACACACACACACACACACACACACACAAAACACACACTGTCCTTCACTTACACTTTATACCACCACGCGCGTGTCACACCACAACACGCCAGCACTCGCAGGACGCGCACAAAAAGTCTCCTTTACTTCGCCACATGTTTCAGTCAGAAAAAGCGGATTGCCTCTCTACCGACGAGTCGTGTTGCAAGGGAAGCAACTCGAGTTTACTTCAACTCCCTGCGAGACTGTTGCTGTCTGCCGAGGCTAGCACTGCGATGTGGGGACCCCGCTCGAACGCTATCTCAGTGAATGCAGTTTGTACTCTGTATTTACGCTTATACACAGCACTTCTTTAAACACACAGTCCGGCAAACAAACGAGCAAATTATGGCAGTATTTGCGTTTTGACAGTCTTAGCGGAAGCAGTGTAAAACACCGCAGTGCTGACGACTTTCATCAGCAAAGATTTTGACAGGCTTCAAAAAGAAATCATTGCTGTTGTTAAAAAGCTCATTTAAATATGGACTGCTTACCTAAGTAATTCAGCAGCCTATTTCACAAAATTAACTCATGAGATGTAGCGGTTTGAGTTTTCTCATTTGGAACTCTGTAAGATTTGTTTTGTGTGTGTTTTTTTTTCTCTGACTTGTGTTTTATCTATTTTTTGTTTGTGGGTTTTTTCCCCACCAATGTCCCTTCATAACCTGACTAAATTAAAGTTATTTTCTCACAATTCATGCCTTATTTGTTCTCTCCTTAAAAAGATTATGTGTCCAGATGACAAACATTCGTCATCCCCCCCCCCCTCTCTCTTTCTCTCCCTTCTCTCTCTCTCTCTCTCTTCTCTCTCTTTCTCTCCCTTCTCTCTCTCTTC
>JAWQFJ010021746.1:0-10000 GCA_034096865.1 Theodoxus fluviatilis
CCATTAATTAATTCACATCATGTTGTTGGGATGCTCACCCTTGTAGCACTCGCAGGCAATCACCACGATGGAGCTGGGGGCAGACTGCCGGAGCAGGTCTATCAGCAGGTTGGTCAGGAGGAAGTGGCCCAGGTGGTTGACGGCAAAGTGAAGTTCATAGCCCTGGCGGCTCTTCCAGCTGGGGCAGCCCATGAGTCCTGCAGGGCAGGCAACCAATTTCCAAGTGTGTGGCAAGTATGTGTGTGTGTATGCATGTGTGTGTGCATGTGTGTGTGTGTATGTGTGTATGCTAATGTGTGTGTGCATGCATGTGTGTGTGTATGTGTGTGTGTGTATATGTTGAGTGTGAGGAGTGTGTGTGTGTGTGTGTGTGTTTGTGTATGAGCCTGGGCATGTTTGCATGAGTGTGTGAGGCATATGTGCATGTGCGTGCATGTGAATATGTGAGCATGTGCATATACACAAGCATGCATGCGTACGAGTTTGAAAACAGAGAGCATAGACTGTTTGCATATATTACTGGCATTTCAAAAATCAAACAGCATTACTGACCAAGGCATGACCTGATCTTTTGAAGGACATAACCTCTACAAGGTGCAAGGTGATACTAAGTGACACAGCACATTTATTACACAATCCAAATACAGCATAGGTACCTAAGGATCAATGCCTCAGCATGAATGTTTTCCACAGCTCAGAAATGAATGAGAGTCGTATTGTTACCTCTGCCATGGAGATTATGTTTTTACCTGGATAAGTTTGCTTGTTAATTAATTAATTAGTCATTTAGCAACAAAAACAAACTCAATAAGTTCAAAAGTGATTCTGTTAAATTTGGTGCAAGGTCAGGGTTTTACCTAGGGAACAATCCATAACATTTTGGAGTTGATCAGTTTTCTCAGTTAGGAATTACAATTATAAACATAAATTTAATCCCCCAGACCAATGGTCAGTGCAGTGCCAGCATGCACTGCAAGCCAGTGTATTTTTAGCCTCCCCCTTCGTTATTTTGTGTCATCACTGTTGTTTCAGAGAGTCTCCCACCTGCACTGTCCACCAGGATGTCCAAGCGATTCTCCTTCTGCAGCACCTGGCGGCAGAAGATTCGGACTGACTCCAACGATGACAAGTCAAGTATCTCCACTCGCACATCCTTGTTGCCTGTGCTCTGGCGTATGTCCTCAGCAGCACGCTCCCCTTTGGTGATGTCACGACAGGCCAGGATCACCCGAGCTCCTGTGACAGAGTTCACTGGCATGAAGAAATGTGAGCAAGGCACCACTGCATTAACCCTTACCCTGCTATTTGTGATACATGCTGCAAAGTCGTGACTGGGCCAAGCCTGTCAGTCGCAGCATATGCTGCTAGTGAGGGGAAGGGTAATATGCTTTTAAAAAATTACCGAAAAAATTCAGCATTAACATTTTCTTAAAACAATGACAATGGAACTCTACTCTGTTCTTTTGTGAGTACTTCAGGTATAGGTTTTGTTATATTTTGTTGGATAGTCAGAAGGGCATGTGCAGAAGAAAAGGGTCGGTGTCTTGTCCTTGACATGTATCTTTCTTTTCAGTAGTGTTGACCCACCAAACAGTCCTAATTTAATTATGACACCAGGGTAAGAGTTAACGGTGGAAATTCAGTGATCTAGCTACCTTGTTTCCAGCCTCTTCAAGCCACACAAACACAAGCAGTCCTGAATTGCACATGCTTGATGGAGTTAGTGGTATTCATTAGTGTGGTTTATATACATGTATATATACATACATGAATGTATGTGTGTGTGTATAAATGTGTGTATATGTATGTGTGTGTGTGTATGAATGTGTGTGTATGCGTGCACGCATGTGTGTGTGTGTATACGTATGAAATGGCTTTCAATAAAAGAAAATCTCTGTAGAGAAAGGAATTTGTAAAAAGGAGAGACTTGGTAGTATGAGAAATTTATCAATATTATGGATTATTCTCTTGTTATTAAAAGAAGACTTCAATGGTAAAAAATGAATTAATATTCATTGTCAATTGTTTACTCACGATAAATCCTTCCTTTATACAATAATCATCAAGGTAAATGGAATAATTTTGAAGTCCAACACAAGCTCATGTGTACATGCACTTGCGCATGCCTGCCTGCATGCCAGCACTCACACACACAGACACACACACACACACACACACACACACACACACACACACACACACACACACACACACACACACACACACACACACACACACAGAGAGGCTAACATGGTTCAGTTTGATTGTCCTAGAGTGCCAAATCCTTGAGTTGTCATCTGATTACTTACATCTCCCTGAAATTCATACATGTTATTTGTGTTTTAGGTATTCAGTGGTCAAGTTTACTACAAAGCAAATTGGGATGTAACAGCAGCTTGAGCAGTTATCATGCCCTAGATATATGTTCTTGTCTGTGTACACTGCATCATTGAAAGGATAAATATTATTTTTATAAAGCATTATGCATTCAGCTGCATAAGTGATCTTTCATAAAATAAGTTTGCTATATTGATCTATTCTTCTTTTGTGTAAAACCCCCCCACAAAAACTATGCAAGACATTGTTATGCACCATTAAAAAAATGACTACTTATCATCCAAAGCTTGTCACACACAACGTCCTTGAATGTTCTGGAAACAGGTCCACAGCATGTACTAGTTCCATGTCTTGAGTTAAAATCCACTCTTACGTCTATTAGCGAAGTCCCGAGCAATTTCTTTGCCTATTCCTGAGTTGGCTCCTGTAACCAGTGCAGTCATGCCTTCCAAGGTGGTTGAACAAGTGCATCTTCTCCCATGTATGAACTTTTTCAACTTGTAAAGGACACAACCTGGAGAAGAGAGCAGATGACTTTCAAATCAGAAGCATTTTAAAATGAGAACAAAAACCAATTTTATGATATGGGATAACAATGCTTCTTCTCAAACTTGCTGGTTCTGCAAATATGTTAATTCCAGTTGCAAATCCAAACATGTCAACATCACTTAGCGCCTGTATCTGATGGTAATAATGCCACAATGTTTAGTATTCCATTGAGAGATCCTCAATAAAATGTGAAAATAATGTCGATAAATCAGTCACTAAAAAAAGTAAAATAAGGAAAATAACTTCAGAATACGAACATGCTATTGTACAAATGGCTGCTTCGAAAGGGTAAGTCTGCGTGACGAGTTCATATGGAGCCAAGTTCGGGGGGTACACGGAAAAAGACAACTCGCTGTGTAAATGTTCCATCAAGTCCATACTGAAACATGCGTTTATCAGACCGTCTTCAGTTCATAAGTGGACTCCAAATGCCGCAGGATTAATAGGTCATTTCTAGTGCGAATAGTGCAGACGAAGGGAAACTTTTGACTAAATGGGAGGACAGATTATCGCTCATGGTGAGTGAAATCATGTGCAAGTTTTCGTTAGAACGATGAGCAGGATTCTGAAACTTTCCCGTGAAAGAAGTTGCGGACCTTCTAACTCACCTGCGGATAAACCGGCGCCAATGGCAGCTAAAGCACCTTTATGCTCCTGCACGAAGCTGAGCGCATTTTGCACATAGAACCAGGTTTCAGTCATGACAACTGAGTAGAGCGATCTAAGAGATTAAGTTAAATGCATTCCTTCGTCCTTTGTGAACTTGTTGTTGCACTGGGATAAGCCATGGGGAAATTACTCTAGTATTGTAAACATGAAAATGTAGAGTTACTTTCCCCTTTTCACGCAAAGGTTCGAGAGCCGAACAAATGGTTTTGCGTGTCAGGAAAGGAAACAGAACTTTAATTGCACATCTCGACCATATACCTAAAACACAGCAACCCCCCCCCCCCCCCCCCCCCGTGGATTGTCATAAGATTAAAACGGAGCTTAGTATAATCCCTTTAACAGCTTAACGATGGTAATGATAGAAAACTGTGAATATTGGGAAACTGAATTCGAAAAAATAAAAGTGATACAGTTGAAAAGATGATGGAAAAGCAGTAGAAAAAAAGCTCAAACAATAATCATTCTGACACGACTATTTAAAGTTTCAACGCCGATTGGAATAAGTTATTTAGCGTGTATGAAATTGAATTATATAACCCTTTCTAGCATCTCGGATAAAAAGGAATACTATGATATACGATCTAGTGTTTTCTATTTAATGTACTACGTACAGTCGATAATCTCTAGATTCAATACGACAGCAATGAATAACTATTGCAACTAGAAAAAAGAGAAGCAACTAAAATATTCAGTCTGTCGTGATAGTCCATTGTTAGAGTGCAAGAGGACAACGCATCAAAAATGGAGAGTGATACCAAACGACAGGAAAAGAGGCTCAGCAAAGCAAGGCAGGGCAGGGCAGGGTAGGGCAGGGTAAGGCAAGGCATTTCGTGACAGGGCAGGGCAAGGTAAAGGAGGACATGGGGAGGCAGGGCAAAGCAAACAAGGTAAGGCTAAGCAAGGCAAGGTAGGGCAGGACAAAGCAGGCCAGGCAGAACAAAGCAGGGCAGGGCAGGACAAATTAAGCAGAGCAGGGCAAAGCAGGGCAGGGCAGGAAAAAGCAGGGCAGACCAAAGCAGGGCAGGGCAGACCAAAGCAGGGCAGGGCAGACCAAAGCAGGGCAGGGCAGACCAAAGCAGGGCAGGGCAGAACAAAGCAGGGCAGGGCAGAACAAAGCAGGGTAGGGCAGAACAAAGCAGGGCAGAACAATCAGGGCAGGGCAGGACAAAGCAGGGCAGACCAAAGCAGGGCAGGGCAGAACAAAGCAGGGCAGGACAAAGCAGGGCAGAACAAAGCAGGGCAGGGCAGGGCAGGACAAAGCAGGGCAGAACAAAGCAGGACAGGGCAGACCAAAGCAGGGCAGGGCAGAACAAAGCAGGGCAGGGCAGAACAAAGCAGGGCAGGGCAGGACAAAGCAAGGCAGAACAAAGCAGGGCAGAGCAGAACAAAGCAGGGCAGGGCAGGACAAAGAAGGGCAGGGCAAAGCAGGGCAGGGCAGGGCAGGGCAGGGCAAAGCAGGGCAGGGCAAAGCAGGACAGGGCAGGGCAAAGCAGGGCAGGGCATGGCAGGGCAGGACAAAGCAGGGCAGGGCAAAGACTGGAAAGAGCAGTACAGTGCGCGAATGAGCACTTGGGAAAGGCAAAAAAGGTCGAATGAAAGCGTGGTATGACAGGAAAGCGAAAGAGAGAAGCTATGAACCAGGAGAGAGTGTGATGATGTTGTTGCCAACTCCTCAAAATCCTCTTGTGGCACGATATATATATTTTAAAACATCGCGACTGCTTGCAAGAGATTAATTCATTCTTCGTACATCACGACTTCTTAGTCAATGGTGGTGCCTTAGGCCAAGGCGAAAGCCAAGCCTTCATAGTCGGAACACCCATCTTTGCAACAAGTGTGTTCTCACAGTAGGGCGTCTCATATCCATGACTAGGGCCTCCGTTTTTGCTGTCAATGATTCGTGTTTCTAGTGATAGAGCTGCTTCTCTCGCCTCTCTTTTGCAAGCTGGAGACAACGACATGGAACAATGGCCATGAGCGCCATGAAGTTTGAGTCAGCCAATTGTCGATGCCGACAAAGGCAATCTCTCAAAATGAATGTAAATAGGAGACTACCACCCACCCTGGGTCAGCAAATACGATTCTACACACAAGTGGTTCTGCTCTATTCCAACATTTGTATTACCCTCGATGTATATTCCATTCAATACTGGCACCGTGTCTTTGGATAAGCTACAATGACTACTGTGCAAATCGGAAAGGGAAAATATCCTCAGGAGCACAGACTTTCGTTTCGAAGCGGCTTGTCGATGTCAGCTCTGTAGTAACAAGTCATTAATCTATACTGTGTGCTTCACTGACACCTACAGTGAAGTCCAAACTCTGACGGTTTATGAAGAGAACATTTTAACAACGATATCATTCAATGCTTAACAATCACACTATATGTTATCCATCTGATCACAATCTTACTTACAGAACCATCATCCCTTGACGTGGTGGTTCAGTACTTACAGTGAATATAGTATTCATCACGCGACTCTTGTCAATGTTCCTGACGATGTGAAGTGAAATTCAATAACATCTAAATAATTAGTTGTGTGATTCGCTTTTCTGTCGACGAGAATGTACCCTGTTCGTCTTCGAGGATAGTCCTGAATCTTCGTCAGTCAGACTATCTCATGCGTACACTGCTAATAAGAATGACAGAATTGCTATTTATCCACATGGAGATAAGATTGGATTCGTTTCATGCTGTAGGTACAAAGGATCATTAACTCATAACTTTTTTTTTCTTTCCGGAAACCAGCTGATTTTAACCCACAATCTTTTCCACGCCCCCGGCAGTTGATGCAAGTCCAAAGTGAATATAAAGTTTCCTCTATTTTCACATTCAAGGATAACCCTTCCCCCTTTCTGTCTGTATGTATGTCTGCCTGTCTGTGCGTGTGTCTGTCTGTCCCCATGTGTGTGTGTTTGAGTGTGTATGTGTGTTTGAGTGTGTGTGTGTGTGTGTGTGTGTGTTTGAGTGTGTGTGTGTGTGTTTGAGTGTGTGTGTGTTTGAGTGTGTGTGTGTGTGTGTGTGTGTGTTTGAGTGTGTGTGTGTTTGAGTGTGTATGTGTGTGTGTCCATATGAGTGTGTGCGTGTGTGTGTGTGGGTGTATGTGTGTGTGTGAATGTGCATGCGTGCCTGTGTGTCTCTCTGTCCGTCCGTCCGTCCCCTGCGTGCCTGCATGCATGTGTGCTTGCGTGTGTGTGTGTCCAAATGTGAAAATGAAAAGTCTTTCCATCACCGTCGTTGTTTTCGTTTGTTTGTTGTGTGTTGTCACCTTTGTTATATATTTTGTACACAGACAACTGCAGAAGCATTCGGGAATGTAGTTAATATAGCGAAGTTTGCGGATGACTCTGCTTTGTTGTCTCTATTTCAGGGCCCAGAAAACGATCATGGTCTTGCCCTCTCTGATTTTGTAGATTGGTGCGGTGACAACTTTTTGGAACTAAACTTGTCAAAAACAAAAGAGATTATTTTTGATTTTAGAAGAGAGAAAGATGTTACTCATCCCAGTGTCATTCATGGTGAGGAGGTGGAAGTTGTTGACACTTACAAGTATTTGGGGACAGTTTTTGACAGTCATCTGAAATGGGATGTAAACACACACACAATCGATAAACGTGGTCACCAAAGAATGTACCTGTTGAGAAAACTGAAATCATTTTCTGTCGACACGAAAATCCTCTGCTTGTTTGATCAGTCCTTTATTGAAAGTTTGTTGACTTTTTCGTTTGTTTGTTGGTTCAACAGCTTGACCGTTAAGAATAGAAACAGTTTAAATGCTATTGTCAACGTCTGTTCCAAGATCATTGGAGTAAAGCAGAGAGACCTTTCCTCTTTCTGTGATCAGCAAATTTTGAGGAAAGTGGTGAGAATTTAGGAAATTCCGGACAATATTGTCTGAGGAGAGAGTTCTCTTTGCTTCCATCTAGACGCCGATACTCCGTGCCTCCCTTTAAAGGGAACCGAGGTTCTAAATCTTTTATTCCACATGCCGTCAGACTTTTGAACAGTTAGTTAGATGTGTTGTTCTTGTTGTTTTGTTTTGTTGTTTTTGCTGTGGTCTTAGGTTTAGTTGGTGCTGTTGCTTTGGATTTTCGCCCACTTGTGTTGGGTGGATTGTTTCCCTTTGACTGCATTTTGCTGGTCTGTGGTGCTTGTGGTGATGATTGTGATGTGAGATGTTTTTGCTTGTTCTTGTGCATATTTGCTTGTGTTGGTGTTGCCTGTGATGTGCTGTGGAGGCTGAGGTTTGCAGGGTGTGTGTGTGCGTGCGAGTGTGCTGTTTCTTTTCATATGTAATTATCCCATCACATTATTTTTATGTATTCTTCTATTATGATTATTATTGATGATGATTATTATTTGATTATTTTTATTGCTGCCTCATAAAGTGTACTTGAATTGCCTGTTGTGGGATAAATAAAGTTGTATTGTATTGTATTGTATTGTATTCCTTAACAATGGGGAACAACTCGATTCGGCAGAATAAACATTCTACCTAGAGTTATTCCCCTTGTACCGTTTGCACCGCTACGTCGCTCTACATGCACCTCACTACCGAATAAGGTATGGATTTCGTCGACTCCTGGTAACGAGATATTTCATTTTTCTCCGCAAGGTGCCAAAGTGAGAAGATAAGAAAATATGACATTGTTGTAAATTAAGAGAAAGCATCGTGAGGACTATACATGTATGTAATTCAGACTTTAGTCGTGAATAACTGTTTCGAATGCCTCCCCAGTTTAATTAATTGCATATTTTAAGTCGAGTTTGTATACGCCGGGTGCTTGAATATAGTTGAAAGTATTATGAGTAGTCGAGGTAGCCATCACACAACATTCTTGAGCTGTTTCTTGCGATTACTTTATAATGCAAGCTTTTACGAGCCGCTTCACTGCATCAGTGTGTACAGCGAGACATCTGAGCAGATCTGTCGCTGTGGTGCATGCTAGCAACGGGCTCGTGAGTGCTTCGACCAGGTGCGGACATTCTTTATTTCCATCAAGCACTGGACTTAGTCTTAGGACTGCCCTGCATAAGCATGACTTTAAATGCTTTCATTTTTTCCCCACTTGAGATTTTAGGTATGACGATCTTTTAAATAGGAAAATTGCTTATCATCGAGACAGCGGTAACTTTTGGAAACATATTTCACGCTGTCGTTTTCAATACTTCTTCCTGATTTTTGTCTGTTAAAAATTAGCTGCATTTATGAAAATGTCTTATTGCAGACCCAAGGTAAGTGCGTGGTGATTTCGTGATTATCTTGCTTCTTGCGAAATCTCTGCTTTGATACTAGGGTTTTTAATTGTCACAAAAATCCATTCATGAGTGTGAGAGATGGAAATATTATTCTATCCGTCTCAAAGTCTGTTTTTGCTGCTCTGTGCCTCTTTCTTTGTCTATGTCTCCCTCCCTGCCTCCTTCTCCCCTCTTCCTCTTTATCCTCCTCTCTCTCTCTCTCTCTCTCTCTCTCTCTCTCTCTCTCTCTCTCTCTCTCTCTCTCTCTCTCTCTCTCTCTGTGTGTGTCTGTCTGTCTGTCTGTCTGTCTGTCTGTCTGTCTGTCTGTCTGTCTGTCTGTCTGTCTGTCTGTCTGTCTGTCTGTCTGTCTGTCTGTCTCTCTCTCTCTGTCTGTCTGTCTCTCTCTCTCTCTCTCTGTGTCTCTCTGTGTGTGTCTCTCTCTGTGTCTCTGTGTTTTTTCTCTCTTTCTCTCTGTGACTCTCTCTCTGTTTCTCATAAAGTCAAGTCTCTCTCTCTCTCTCTCTCTCTCTCTCTCTCTCTCTCTCTCTCTCTCTCTCTCTCTCTCTCTCTCTCTCTCTCTCTCTCTCTCTCTTCAGCTTATGCCTGATGCTACGATTATATATCTGTTACTGTTCGCAGATGATATGGTTCTTGTATCGGACACGGTCGTTGGCCTGCAAAACCAATTGTACAATCTCAAAAAAGCTTCAGACACAGTTGGTCTGGATGTAAACGACAAAATCAAAGGTCATTGTTTTCCGAAATGGTGGTTATCTGGCAGGTCATGAGAAGTGGTATCTGGGTACGGAAAGAATTGAGACTGTGAATGAGTACAGATATCTTGGAGCACTGTTCACTTCGAGACTGTCCTTTAGTATTTTACAGTCTGATCTTGTACTTAGAGCAAAAGCTGGTATGATTCAACTGACTAAGTGTCTACAAAAATTAGGAAATGTGTCACCAGATGTGTATTTCAAAATGTTCACTACCCAGATACAGCCGGTACTTTTGTATACATCAGAACTGTGGGGACTGTACAACTGTTCGGAAATAGAATCTGTACACCTACAAGCTATGAAAAGATTTCTCAATGTTCCTTTACAAGCTCCTAACTTGATGACGTATGGTGAAATCGGAAGATACCCACTGTATATCAATGCAACTTTACGGGCTATTAAGTACTGGTTGCGTGTACTTAGGATGGAG
>JAWQFJ010021746.1:12500-17249 GCA_034096865.1 Theodoxus fluviatilis
GCCTGTGTGTCGCCTGTGTGTCGCCTGTGTGCGTCGAGTGTGTGTCGTCTGTGTGTCGTCTGTGTGTCGTCTGTGTGTCGTCTGTGTGTCGTCTGTGTGTCGTCTGTGTGTCGTCTGTGTGTCGTCTGTGTGTCGTCTGTGTGTCGTGTGTGTGTCGTCTGTGTGTCGTGTGTGTGTCGTCTGTGTGTCGTCTGTGTGTCGTCTGTATGTCGTCTGTGTGTCGTGTGTGTGTCGTGTGTGTGTCGTCTGTATGTCGTCTGTGTGTCGTCTGTGTGTCGTGTGTGTGTCGTGTGTGTGTCGTCTGTGTGTCGTCTGTGTGTCGTCTGTGTGTCCTCTGTGTGTCGTTTGCGTGTCGTCTGTGTGTCGTGTGTGTCGTGTGTTTCGTGTGTGTGTCGTCTGTGTGTCGTGTTTGTGTCGTGTGTGTGTCGTGTATGTGTCGTCTGTGTGTCGCCTGTGTGTCGCCTGTGTGTCGTGTGTGTGTCGTGTGTGTGTCGTGTGTGTGTCGTCTCTGTGTCGTTTCTGTTTCGTCTGTGTGTCGTCTGTGTGTCGTCTGTTATTCGCCTGTGTGTCGTCTGTGCGTCGTCTGTGTGTCGTGTGTGTGTCGTGTTGTTGTCGTGTGTGTGTCGTGTGTGTGTCGTGTGTGTCGTGTGTGTGTCGTGTGTGTGTCGTGTGTGTCGTGTGTGTGTCGTGTGTGTGTCGTGTGTGTGTCGTGTGTGTGTCGTGTGTGTGTCGTGTGTGTGTCGTCTGTGTGTCGTCTGTGTGTCGTCTGTGTGTCGTCTGTGTGTCGTCTGTGTGTCGTCTGTGTGTCGTCTGTGTGTCGTCTGTGTGTCGTCTGTGTGTCGTCTGTGTGTCGTCTGTGTGTCGTCTGTGTGTCGTCTGTGTGTCGTGTGTGTGTCGTCTGTGTGTCGTCTGTGTGTCGTCTGTGTGTCGTCTGTGTGTCGTCTGTGTGTCGTGTGTGTGTCGTCTGTGTGTCGTCTGTGTGTCGTCTGTGTGTCGTCTGTGTGTCGTGTGTGTGTCGTCTGTGTGTCGTGTGTGTGTCGTGTGTGTCGTGTGTGTGTCGTGTGTGTGTCGTGTGTGTGTCGTGTGTGTGTCGTGTGTGTGTCGTGTGTGTGTCGTGTGTGTGTCGTGTGTGTGTCGTGTGTGTGTCGTCTGTGTGTCGTCTGTGTGTCGTCTGTGTGTCGTGTGTGTGTCGTGTGTGTCGTCTGTGTGTCGTCTGTGTGTCGTCTGTGTGTCGTCTGTGTGTCGTCTGTGTGTCGTCTGTGTGTCGTGTGTGTGTCGTGTGTGTGTCGTGTGTGTGTCGTGTGTGTGTCGTCTGTGTGTCGTCTGTGTGTCGTCTGTGTGTCGTGTGTGTGTCGTGTGTGTGTCGTCTGTGTGTCGTCTGTGTGTCGTCTGTGTGTCGTCTGTGTGTCGTCTGTGTGTCGTCTGTGTGTCGTCTGTGTGTCGTCTGTGTGTCGTCTGTGTGTCGTCTGTGTGTCGTCTGTGTGTCGTCTGTGTGTCGTCTGTGTGTCGTGTGTGTGTCGTGTGTGTGTCGTGTGTGTGTCGTGTGTGTGTCGTGTGTGTGTCGTCTGTGTGTCGTGTGTGTGTCGTGTGTGTGTCGTCTGTGTGTCGTCTGTGTGTCGTCTGTGTGTCGTGTGTGTGTCGTGTGTGTGTCGTCTGTGTGTCGTCTGTGTGTCGTGTGTGTGTCGTGTGTGTGTCGTCTGTGTGTCGTCTGTGTGTCGTGTGTGTGTCGTGTGTGTGTCGTGTGTGTCGTGTGTGTGTCGTGTGTGTGTCGTGTGTGTGTCGTGTGTGTGTCGTCTGTGTGTCGTCTGTGTGTCGTCTGTGTGTCGTCTGTGTGTCGTCTGTGTGTCGTGTGTGTGTCGTCTGTGTGTCGTCTGTGTGTCGTCTGTGTGTCGTCTGTGTGTCGTCTGTGTGTCGTCTGTGTGTCGTCTGTGTGTCGTGTGTGTGTCGTGTGTGTGTCGTCTGTGTGTCGTCTGTGTGTCGTGTGTGTGTCGTGTGTGTGTCGTCTGTGTGTCGTCTGTGTGTCGTCTGTGTGTCGTGTGTGTGTCGTCTGTGTGTCGTCTGTGTGTCGTCTGTGTGTCGTCTGTGTGTCGTCTGTGTGTCGTCTGTGTGTCGTCTGTGTGTCGTCTGTGTGTCGTCTGTGTGTCGTGCGTGTGTCGTGTGTGTGTCGTGTGTGTCGTGTGTGTGTCGTGTGTGTGTCGTGTGTGTGTCGTCTGTGTGTCGTCTGTGTGTCGTCTGTGTGTCGTCTGTGTGTCGTCTGTGTGTCGTCTGTGTGTCGTCTGTGTGTCGTGTGTGTGTCGTCTGTGTGTCGTCTGTGTGTCGTGTGTGTGTTTTGTAAGTGTCGTCTGTGTGTCGTCTGTGTGTCGTCTGTGTGTCGTCTGTGTGTCGTGTGTGTGTCGTGTGTGTGTCGTGTGTGTGTCGTGTGTGTTCGTGTGTGTGTCGTGTGTGTGTCGTGTGTGTGTCGTCTGTGTGTCGTCTGTGTGTCGTCTGTGTGTCGTCTGTGTGTCGTCTGTGTGTCGTCTGTGTGTCGTCTGTGTGTCGTCTGTGTGTCGTCTGTGTGTCGTGTGTGTTTGTCTGTGTCGTCGGTGTGTGTGTCGTCTGTGTGTCGTGTGTGTGTCGTGTGTGTGTCGTGTGTGTGTCGTGTGTGTGTCGTGTGTGTGTCGTGTGTGTGTCGTGTGTGTGTCGTGTGTGTGTCGTGTGTGTGTCGTGTGTGTGTCGTCTGTGTGTCGTCTGTGTGTCGTCTGTGTGTCGTCTGTGTGTCGTCTGTGTGTCGTCTGTGTGTCGTCTGTGTGTCGTGTGTGTCGTCTGTGTGTCGTCTGTGTGTCGTCTGTGTGTCGTCTGTGTGTCGTCTGTGTGTCGTCTGTGTGTCGTCTGTGTGTCGTGTGTGTCGTCTGTGTGTCGTCTGTGTGTCGTCTGTGTGTCGTGTGTGTGTCGTGTGTGTGTCGTGTGTGTGTCGTCTGTGTGTCGTCTGTGTGTCGTCTGTGTGTCGTCTGTGTGTCGTCTGTGTGTCGTCTGTGTGTCGTGTGTGTGTCGTGTTTGTGTCGTCTGTGTGTCGTGTGTGTGTCGTGTGTGTGTCGTGTGTGTGTCGCCTGTGTGTCGCTTGTGTCGCCTGTGTGTCGCCTGTGTGTCGTCTGTGTCGCTCTGTGTCGCTGTGTGTGTCCTGTGTGTGTCGTCTGTGTGTCGTCTGTGTGTCGTCTGTGTGTCGTGTGTGTGTCGTCTGTGTGTCGTCTGTGTGTCGTCTGTGTGTCGTCTGTGTGTCGTCTGTGTGTCGTGTGTGTCGTGTGTGTCGTGTGTGTCGTCTGTGTGTCGTCTGTGTGTCGTCTGTGTGTCGTGTGTGTGTCGTCTGTGTGTCGTCTGTGTGTCGTCTGTGTGTCGTGTGTGTGTCGTCTTGTGTGTGTCGTGTGTGTGTCGCGTGTGTGTCGTCTGTGTGTCGTCTGTGTGTCGTGTGTGTGTCGTCTGTGTGTCGTCTGTGTGTCGTCTGTGTGTCGTCTGTGTGTCGTCTGTGTGTCGTCTGTGTGTCGTGTGTGTCGTCTGTGTGTCGTCTGTGTGTCGTCTGTGTGTCGTGTGTGTGTCGTGTGTGTGTCGTCTGTGTGTCGTGTGTGTGTCGTCTGTGTGTCGTCTGTGTGTCGTCTGTGTGTCGTCTGTGTGTCGTGTGTGTGTCGTGTGTGTGTCGTCTGTGTGTCGTGTGTGTGTCGTGTGTGTTGTGTTTCGTCTGTGTGTCGTCTGTGTGTCGTCTGTGTGTCGTCTCTGTGTCGTCTGTGTGTCGTCTGTGTGTCGTCTGTGTGTCGTCTTTGTGTCGTCTGTGTGTCGTGTGTGTATCGTGTGTGTGTCGTGTGTGTGTCGTGTGTGTATCGTGTGTGTGTCGTGTGTGTGTCGTGTGTGTGTCGTGTGTGTGTCGTCTGTGTGTCGCCTTTGTGTCGTTTGTGTGTCGTCTGTGTAACGTCTGTGTGTCGTCTGTGTGTCGTCTGTGTCCTCTGTGTGTCGTGTGTGTGTCGTGTGTGTGCCGTCTGTGTGTCGTCTGTGTACTCTGTGTGTTGTCTGCGTGTCGTCTGTGTATCGTCTGTGTGTCGTCTGTGTGTCGTCTGTGTGTCGTCTGTGTGTCGTCTGTGTGTCGTGCGTGTGTCGTGTGTGTCGTGTGTGTATCGTGTGTGTATCGTGTGTGTGTCGTCTGTGTGTCGTCTGTGTGTCGTCTGTGTGTCGTCTGTGTGTCGTCTGTGTGTCGTCTGTGTGTCGTCTGTATGTCGTCTGTGTGTCGTCTGTGTGTCATCTGTGTGTCATGTGTGTGTCGTCTGTGTGTCGTGTGTGTGTCGTGTGTGTGTCGTGAGTGTGTCGTCGGTGTGTCGTGTGTGTGTCGTGTGTGTGTCGTGTGTGTGTGATTTGTGTATCGTGTGTGTGTCGTGTGTGTGTCGTCTGTGTGTCGTCTGTGTGTCGTCTGTGTGTCGTCTGTGTGTCGTCAGTGTGTCGTCTGTGTGTCGTCTGTGTGTCGTGTGTGTGTCGTCTGTATGTCGTCTGTGTGTCTGTCGTCTGTGTGTCGTCTGTGTGTCGTCTGTGTGTCGTCTTTGTGTCGTCTGTGTGTCGTCTGTGTGTCGTCTGTGTATCGTCTGTGTGTCGTGTGTGTGTCGTGTGTGTGTCGTGTGTGTGTCGTCTGTGTGTCGTCTGTGTGTCGTGTGTGTGTCGTCTGTGTGTCGTCTGTGTGTCGTCTGTGTGTTGTGTTTGTCGTGTGTGTGTCGTGTGTGTGTCGCTGTGTGTCGT
>JAWQFJ010021747.1:0-22500 GCA_034096865.1 Theodoxus fluviatilis
CACATCCATTCATCCATCCATCCATCCATCCATCCACCCACCCATCTATCCATCCATCCATCCATCCATCCATCCCGTTCAGTAGTCTTAAATAGTCTTCATAGATTGATAGGCCGTGGAACTTCATTCGTTCATGACAAACAAGACTAAAGTCGATGGAAGTTTTCGAACAATTTTGCCAAGCGAAGTCATTAGGGAGAAATGTAATGCATTGATTTAAGAAGTCATATGCAGGAAAGAAATTCGTTGTGTTATAAACACGCTACTTTCTCTGGATTTGTATCAAAAACTGATTAATATTGAAGTTGAAAAGTCTGATATTTGTCATTTTTGCAATTTCTACCTGTTGTTTTCTAAGACGTAGCCACTTCTTGTTTTTACTTGGTGTCAGCTCAGAGCATCTGAAAACTGAGATGGTTGAGAGCCTATTTTTGACCCCAAAATCGGATCATCTGGAGTAGTGCCAGATCTTGAAGAAAACCATGCGCTTGGATGTGATGTCATAGAAACTTTCCTCGCGTCCTGACTAAATGTTTATCCTTTTCTTTTCCTTCCTTCCTTCATTTTTTTCTTCCTTCCTTCCGCCCGCCCTCCCTCCTTCCTTCCCTCCCTCCCTCCCTCCATCCCTCCCTCCCTCCGTCCGTCCGACCGACCGACCGTCCGTCCGTCCGTCCGTCCGT
Organism: Theodoxus fluviatilis; assembly: GCA_034096865.1. NCBI lineage: Eukaryota > Metazoa > Mollusca > Gastropoda > Cycloneritida > Neritidae > Theodoxus > Theodoxus fluviatilis. Next base: position 681 of record JAWQFJ010021747.1, read on the forward strand.
CCGTCCGTCCGTCCGTCCATCCATCCATCCATCCCTCCCTCCCTCCCTCCATCCCTCCCTCCCTCCGTCCGTCCGACCGACCGTCCGTCCGTCCGTCCGTCCGTCCATCCATCCATCCATCCATCCACCCATCCAAATACTTCAACTCCGAATAAGATGTTCAATATTTTATTTCAACAATATTTTCCTATCTCTGTAAGCTATCTTTATGAGAAACAACAGAGAAACAGCACAATGTCCATCAATATCATGCTGACGAAACGATAGTACATGGCTATTGGCTAGACATCAGGGAAATACTGTACTTGATTAGATGTAGTTAGACACGTGACTAGAATGGGTGTCGACACCACAGAAACAAGCGTATAGTTTGAAGACTTGCTTCCAAGTTTCGACTCAAACTTGGTCGGTGTACATGTATGTATTAAACAACCTTAGAATATATATATATATCGAGTTCGTTACGCATTAACATGTGTCTGATAGTATCGCTAAGTCTATTTTGTTTTGGAAGATAAGCCTGATTAAACAACTTACTCGCACCAAAACTGATGACGTAACAATGTGCATGATATTCACTACGGTAGCTTCAAATGCCTGCAATTAAATTCAACAACATCTAATTAAAAGGCCACACTGTAAGTTATTTTCTTTTCAGCAAGTTAATTTATTACCAGAGACTCCCAGAGCAATATGATCTGCGCTGAAGATTGTCATAGTGTTAGCAACCACTTAACGTGATGAACTGCCGGGCTATTTGTGGTTGTCTCGCATTACATGAGCCGATTCTATGAATAGACAAATATTATGCATTGGTGGTTAGTCTCAGCTACTCTATACATTGAAACGACAAAGTTTTCTAAGGTCATTTGTATGCTCTGTGGCAGAAGTTCAGAGTAATGTATCCAATTACAAACGTTGTATTTTTGGCATAGGAGGTATTGTATTTTGCTGAAAGTATCACAGATGCACGATGATATTACATACAAGTGTCAAAGAGAGGAGAGTGATCACAGGTTACAAGATAGAATCAACTCGAGTGCGAAGAAAGCTTGAGCCTTCTGGTTTTCAGTTACACGTGCCAAAATGTAAGGAACATCTTAACAAAATAACGCACCTAATGTAAAAGATTTTTTTATCGCAGACGAGCTATGCTGTCAATGCTGCCGCTGCTAGGGAGGAAAAAGAAGACAGAATGAAAGGAAGAGGAAGACAGAAAGCAGGAGGGTGGGTGGGTGGAGAGCTAGAGAGTGTGTGTCACGCAGACGCACACGTATATATATGCAGACAAGCACACTTACATATGCAGACATAAACACACTTAGACACGGACGGACAGTCACAGAGACAGAGACAACAGAAATACAGAGACAACAGAAATACAGAGACAACAGAAATACAGAGAGAGAGAGAGAGAGAGAGAGAGAGAGAGAGAGAGAGAGAGAGAGAGAGTCCACATGACAGACAGACAGACAGACAGGCAGACAGACAGACAGACAGACACACAGACAGACAGACAGACAGACAGACAGACAGACAGACAGACAGACAGACAGACAGACAGACAGACAGACAGACAGACAGACAGACAGACAGACAGACAGACAGACAGACAGACAGACCGACAGACAGACAGACAGACAGACAGACAGACAGACAGACACACAGACAGACACACAGACACACAGACAGACACACAGACAGACACACCGACACACAGACAGACAGACAGACACACACAGACAGACAGACAGACACACACACACTCAGACACACACAAACACAGACACACAGACAGACACACAGACAGACACACACACAGACAGACACACACACAGACAGACAGACACAAAGACAGACACACACACAGACACACACACAGACAGACACACAGACAGACAGACAGACAGACACACAGACAGACACACAGACAGACAGACAGACAGACAGACAGACAGACAGACAGACAGACAGACAGACAGACAGAAAAAAAGTGAAAAAAGAGAACAAATAATCTATACTTGTCAGTGGAACACCTGTTACCATTTCATGCGTTTCATGGGTTTAGAGTCTGCCATGGAGAATTTTATTAAATAAGCTGTATTGTAACATTTAAAGTTTTATATCATGACTGCACTGTACATGTTTAAAGCAAATAAGTTGTCCTATGCACGAAGATGAAATATTGGCGATATCCATGATACAAGCATACATGCAGGTTGACAGTGGCATATGACAGTCGTTTTATCAGTTTGCCAAAACCGAGGATGATTCTACCTTGCGTTGGCATGGACAACAAGATGTACGTAAGATCACTATCACAGATAAGGTACTAGATTCCAAGCCGCCACTTCACGAAGAGTTTACTAAAAACCCAAATGAACCTCATCCTTAACTCCGTTGAGGCAATGGTCTTTATAAGACAGATGATGACGTCATTATGCTTAGTCACTTTGTTACACGTGGACTCTTGAACAGATCCCAACAGCAGTTTTAGATGTCTACAGAACACCAACAATCACTTGCTCTTTGGACTTGGGTGCATAGGCAGCCCCGTCCTATTCACTTCTCACAACGGGACACGGGGGAATGCCCAGCAGGGAGAGCAGCAGTTCCAGTCAGTCTCCGGTCACGCACGTGATGAAGTCTCATCCGAAACACAGCGTCAGAAATCCCCCTGGGATCCGAGCAGAGGATTGCGAAGTGAAGCCAACATGGCGGCAACTCCCACAAGGTACAATGGCTGTCGCCATCTTCCACGGGCCTTCCGCGCTGGACTTCTGTCCGAGTCCTACACTGATCACCTCCCTTCGACTAGAAGTGGAAAAAAGATTGCACGCAGATTTTCTTTTCCAAATGCCGTCTATTCAGTTCCCTACTGAGATCACACGCTGTATTGCAGAGGTAGGCCTATGGGCTGGCTCGGGGACTGGTCTGCCAGCCGCCTCAGAGCCCAACTACACTGCTTCAACTCATGCACGAGGTTCGCCATTGCCAGAGCACAACGATGAACAAACTGTACAATGCCACACGTCTGCGTGTGTGGTTGTTCTACTTTCTGATGAGTGTTTATATGTCACCTCAAACGCAAAACTAACAATTCCGGGGGGGAAAGGGGAGGGGGGAGGGGGGGAGGGGGGGAGGGGGGGGAGGGGGGGAGGGGGGGGGGGCCGAGACCTTTTCAGCAACTATCATGTTCCACAAAATTATTAAATTGCTTTCCACTTGTGCATTATTTGACTCAGCAGTCACCTGTCGACAACACACACTCGCTCAAAACTGTACACATAACGTTTACCACTGTTGGACTGAAATCACGCCTTACACTATCACACTGGAACACGAATATAAACACTCTCCAAGACTAACTTTAGACAAATATACATCATTTTCAAACGTAGCAATGATATTTTATCTGCATCCTGATGCAGAGCCGAAAGTAGGGTAAGCATATAAGCATCCACTTTGTGTGTGTGTGTGTGTGTGTGTGTGTGTGTGTGTGTGTGTGTGTGTGTGTGTGTGTGTGTTGCGTTCGAGTGATGCACATGTGTCCCCCCTCTTTTTCTGTGTATTTTTGCAGAACCTGACACCATGAACAATATAAGATGAAAATACAGAGATCCAGAAAAGAAATTCTCTGTCACAGCTTCTCTCATTGTAGCAGACACGCGAGTCCTTGTCTCAGAATGCCATCACTCTACACGACTGAAACATAATTCAGCCTTTTTTTAAGACTTCACTTTTTATTATGTAGTTTATCAGGTCAGTTGTATGAAAAGTCCTCCATTTTGGAAATTACGTATCATAATGTCAGGCTGTGGTTTCACTCCAGTATATTCTAGGCCGTGTTCTTGGGGAAAATCTCTTCTTTTGGTATTGTTTTCCCCCCCAGTGTTTTCAGTTGTGAATCGTGCATATGAAATTGACGTTTTGTTCCTGTATTTTGCAAAGAGCAGTCCAATATTTTTCAAAGTAGGACCTGACTGGTTTTGGGTGTGTGAGGTAGGTAGCGCCAGTAAGTGAGGAAGGCTCAACTTGACTAGAACATCCAGTGTCACTGGTTATTGGAGACCTGAATGGAGCAGAAGCATTTACACTCTTATGTTTCTTCTGCAGGTTGTAAGTCTTGGTCCCAGTGTAACTGGTTCCAATTTCAAAACCACCTGCTACAGTTTTCCAGGTTCGAAAAAAGTTTCACAAAAGCGGAATGTTATACATAATGCAGCAGTGGGAAGAGGGGTTCATGATGTTTCAGAGGAGAACTTTCCTAAATCGAATTTCATTTCGGTGAAATTAACTGAGAAAAGTTTAAATATAACCCTCTCTTGTCTTTTGATTTTTGAGATAAGGCCTAGGAGTATAGAAGCACGAATACCTCAACAAATAGAGTCAATAACAGATAAAAGACATTTACTAAAGCCAAAAGTAAAAAGAGTTGTGGTTGCGGTAAACAGGGGAAAAAGGGGGTGGGGTGGGGGGTCGGTACATCGGCCTGAATTTTCTTCATTATTAATTTTTTCATGAAAGAGGCCGTATTGAACATAAATCATCGTTCTCTTTCGATCAAAAAAAATTTGATTACTTAAATAGTAGATTTCCTTATTGCTCATAGGGCAAAGAAGATGGGACAACACACAACTCGGTGATAACAGTCGATTCCCCCCCCCCCCCCCCCCCCCCCCCCCCCCCTCTTTTTTTTTCCTTTCTTCTCACATGATCGGAAACAAATTTAGTGTCAACAGAAAAAAAAACTAGAGTCGGTCGGGTAACCATAACCACAACTTTTCTTCCTTTTTTTTTTTTTTTTTTTTGGGGGGGGGGGGGGCTAATGAAAGTGATTCTGAATCTTACAAAGCCTTAAAAGAAGCGATCTACGCAAGTGTTTTGTAGAAAATGGCAGATCACCCCGAGTGCGCCTGTGGGAGCAGAACCACACATGAATCACGTGGAGACTGAGAAAGCCCGTCACACCCCTGGGTGCAGACAGACTGTGCACCCATGGGACTAGAACACACAGCCTGGCCACTACGTTTCTGGAAAGGGCTGGAGGGGGGGTCTGGACTGAAGGAGGATGACTGTCTTGATGCCTGCAGGGCAGTCGGGGTCATCGCGAAGACGCCTCAGACCCTCACTGTCCAAGTGCCTCCGGATCACCACCACGCAGCATGACTGTAGTGTGTGTGGGCTGCCTGGAAAAAAAACACATGGTCATGTTACAAAGAAACACTTAGAAAGGGAAGCATTATCACTCCATTAATTATATCACCACCACGCAGCATGACTGTAGTGTGTGTGGGCTGCCTGGAAAAAAAAACACACGGTCATGTTACAAAGAAACACTTAGAAAGGGAAGCATTATCACTCCATTAATTATATCACCACCACGCAGCATGACTGTAGTGTGTGTGGGCTGCCTGGAAAAAAACACACGGTCATGTTACAAAGAAACACTTAGAAAGGGAAGCATTATCACTTCATTAATTATATCACCACCATGCAGCATGACTGTAGTATATGTGGGCTGCCTGGGAAAAAAACACGGTCATGTTACAAAGAAACACTTAGAAAGGGAAGCATTATCACTCCATTAATTATATCACCACCACGCAGCATGACTGTAGTGTGCGTGGGCGGCCTGGAGGGAGAACATGGTCGTGTTACAAATAAACACTTTGAAAGGGAAGCATTATCACTCCATTTCTAAAGGGATGTAGACACAATATATGACCCTGCACCACACAACCAGTCGTTTGTTACTATTTGCTAAGTTAGAGTTAAGCACACATTACAAAAATGAAAGAATATGCTTTCCAGCAGTGCATTAATTATGAAAATATGATTATCAACCCAAATAAAGCTATGTGCAGTTAAATACCAGTGCCCTTGTAACTCACGTTTTGAGGAACCCGCATTGAAGGCAACTGGCAACAGGTTCATTTCATGTGACATGCCCTTTGCCCTTTGCCCTTTGTACCTCTCTGCCGAGGAGGTTACGTTTTTCGCTTGGTTTGTTAGTTTGATCGTTAGTTCGTTCGTTCGTTAGTTAGTTAGTCGGTACAATAACTCAGAAAGTTCAGAACGGATTCTAGTGAAATTTTGTGATAGATCAGGGTTTCACCAAAGGAATAATCCATTAAGTTTTCGAGCTTATCTCGTTTTGGGAGCTTTCAGCTGGCGTGCATTTTAGTGCCAGCCAATCAAATGTTCTAGATTTTAAAGCAAGATAGGATTTCTTGTCCCTCGAATGAATAGTCTTGATCAATTTTAACGTGTCTATTGGGATATATGGTGCATCGAATTCACATCCTCTGGTGAATCCAAAATAGTGAAAACCTAAAATTAACACTCTTCTTTTGCCGGTAGGCGAAATCTCTAGTTTACTAGAATGATCCCAGTGTGCATTTGTTCGCTGTTTTCTGCAAGTAAGGTAGGGTTTTAGCGACGGTTTTGTGGTGCAGTCACAAATCATGATCACCATGATGAAAAACGACAGCTGGAAGCGGCAATGGTGGTACATGTAGTGGTAGTGATGGCATTGGTGATGGTGGTTGGAGGCGGTGGTGGAGGTGGCGGTGGGGATAGTAGTGGTAGTGGTGGTGGCTGTGATTGTGGTCGTGGAAATGGTGGTGGTGGTGGTGGTGGGGATGGTGGTGGTGGTGATGGTGGTGGTGGTGGTGGTGGTGGTGGCGATGGTCGTCGTCGTCGTCGTCGTCGTCGCCGTCGTCCTCATTCGTGGTACTGGTGGTGGTGGTGATGGTGGAGGGGGGATAGTGGTGGTGGTGGTTGTTATTGGTGGCATTGATGGTGATGGTGGGTATAGTAATGATGGTGGTGGTAGTGGTAGTGATGTTGTTGGTGATGATGGTTGGAGGCGGTGGTGGAGATGGTGGTGGGGATGATAGTGGGGGGGGGGGGGGGTAGTCGTGGTGGTGGTGGTGGTGGTGGTTGTGGTGGTAGTGGTGGTGGCGGCGTTGGTGGTGGTGGTAATGTGGTGGTGGTGGTGGTGGTGGTGGTGGTGGTGGAGGTGGTGGTGGTGGTGGTGGTGGTGGTGGTGGTGGTGGTGGTGGTGGTGGTGGTGGCAATCGGTTTATCAGTGGCAGTGATGAATGTGATGGTGCAAGAGGACCTGGAAGAGAGCAAAGCAGCCTGTACTTACTTTTGGCGCGATCCAGCCACTGGCTACAGGCGGCGTCCTTCAAGCCTTCCAGGTAATCCAGGGGAGACAACCCGTCCTGGTTTACCTCCCTTTCGTCCATGCCGAAGGCCAGGTAGCGTACCAGCTGCCAGTTACCGCTCTTGGCAGCCACGTGCGCTGGCGTGTTGCCCCAGGCGTCCCTGCACAGGATGTTGGCCCCGTAGCGCAGCAACACCTGCAACGTCTCCAGGAAGCCGCTCCGAGCTACGTCATGGCACACGGTGGCTTTGGTCTGTCGATCTTGAAGATTCGGGTTCGATCCCGCAATGAGCAAATCTTCGATCAGTCTCTGATCGCACAGCCGCGATACCTGTGACGAAGGCGTGCAATCAATGAACGAACGAACGAATTAATTTATTAATTGATGGATGGACGGACGAATGGATGAATATACGTAAGAATGAATGAGTGAGTGAGTGAATTCAGTAATATATGAAAGGAGATTTTTGGCCTATACTTCAGTAGCCTATGTAAGGCCAATGACTATAAAATCACCAGAGGTGCGTAGAGTAAGAGGAAGTCAAATCGCCATTGCCTGGTTACTCGTCTTTGAAGAGCCATGTAGGCAGACATGGTGGGTCTATCGTTGCCAACACAACACACGGGGGTTCCGAAGCATACAAAGGATCGTAGACATGCAGTTTTGCATAGATCGAGAAGATGTACGATTGTGTTGCCATTTCCAGCGGAATATAATATAGTATGCTCTTTGAGACGGAACACTTAAAACTTCCATTTCGCATCAACATCTTTGAATGCGCGCGCGCGCGTGTGTGTGTGTGTGTGTGTGTGTGTGTGTGTGTGTGTGTGTGTGTGTGCGTGCGTGTGTGTGTGTGTGTGTGTGTGCGTGTGTGCGTGCGGGCGGGCGTGAATGCATACGTGCGCGCGCGTTTGTGTGCATGTTTAGACTATCAGTGCATTAGTTAAATACCTTTAAAATAAGTTTGATGAAGCTCAAATTTTTTAAGAAATTGGGCTTGTTTTTAATATATTATGAGCTAAAGAACACAGACTCATTGACATTAAAAAACCGTAGTCTTTCCTGGCACAACTCGAGAGTTACAGAGAGGACTTGATATTGGATAAATGTTATTCTTGCCGGATCTCAAAGCTTTATTACAATGCATCGAAGGGAGAACCCTCACCAAACGTGTATTAAAATCAAAATTGTATATTTGCAACCGACAATTGAATGATTTACCGATTTGGGAGGAATACAAATGAATCTTTGATAATTATTTCGTCGTCATTGAGTATGACAATATGCACGAGTGAAGAACAACGTTAGCGTGTATTAGCCATCACTAAATGTGGATTGAATGCAAATTTTAAAATTATTCTTCGTCCGGAATTTAATGCTCTGGAGGTGTGTTATTCTCACACTGTTGATCCATATCACGTAATGATCTTTTCAAAGCTTCTTTGTTGCGTACAACCACCTGCTTGTTTCTCTGCTCAGTTGCGTATTTTCTGTTCATCAGTCTGCCTGCCTGCATGTCTGCCAGTTTGCCTGGCTGTCTGTCTACCTGCCAGCCTATCTACCTGTCTCTCTGCCTGCTTCCTTGTATCTCCGTCTGCTGCCTGCCTGTCTCCCTGTCCACCTCTTTGGTTTCCTGCCTGTGTGCCTGCCTGCCTACCTGTGTGCGTGCCTGCCTGCCTACCTGTGTGCCTGCCTGTGCCTGCCTGCCTACCTGTGTGTCTGCCTGCCGGCCTGCTTGTATGCCTGTTTCTCTCCCTGTTCACCTCTTTGTCTGCCTGCCTGTCTGCTTGCCTGCCTGCCTGCCTGCCTACTAGTTTGTTTGATCCTCTTTTGACGATTTACCTGTCCGCTTACCTGCCTGCTTGCCTGCCTTCCTGCCTTCCCGCCTGCCTGCCTGCCTGCCTGCTTGCTTGCCTGCCTGCTTGCCTGCTTGCCTACCTGCCTGCCTGTCTGCCTGCCTGTCTGCCTGCCTGCCTGCATGCATGCATGCTTGCCTAGCCTGCCTGCCTGTTGCGTGCTTGCCTGCCTGCCCCATTAATTTTGCCTCATTCCCGTGCAACTTCCTGGATGGTTTCGGAAGAGTCTGCCTGGTATGCATGACATTTGAGGAATGTCGCCTTTACGGCCACCGCAGGATGAGTGCCGACACAAACAGCGACTGCCACACGCGGTCTTTCTCCTCAGCTGCAGTCTGTTGCAGAGCCCAGTGCCGAGCCAGCAGGAACTGCTTGACAGTGTGGAGCCTGTTGAATTTTTTCTTCTCATTCTTTTCATCTTCCTGTCTGTTCATCAGCTGGCTTAATTGGTAGTGGAAGAGTGAACTTTTTTCGTCTTCTTTTTTATTCGTGAAAGTTTGTGAATTTGTTAAATTTGTGAAAGTCTCTGTTTGTTTATTTGAAAGAAGCTTTCCTTCTTTAACTTTGTTCTAAATTGTCCTTTGACACTTTTCTCCGCATATACGTATACGTGTATTTCATTGTCCAGTATTTATGCTTGTTTTCTCCGAGACGTTACCCAAAACAATTGTCTTAATTTCTGTTCCCTCTGCTCTCGCTCTCTCTTTCTCTCTCTCTCTCTCTCTCTCTCTCTCTCTCTCTCTCTCTCTCTCTCTCTCTCTCTCCATCCATCCATCCATCCATAACCCCCGCCCCCCCACCCAACCCCACAGCTCACCCCCACCTCAATTTCCTGCCATTATACACCTCACACCATTTCCCCGCCTCATAAGTAGTCACGCATCGGTTACCTCCCACGCGAGCTGCTGAGAAGGTGTCGGCAATTTACACTTCCGGTCCCCGCACAGCGCATGTGCAGTATGGCGTGATTAACACTGTGGCATCGCTTTTTATAGAAACACGTGTTCGAGACGCCCGCAGCTATCCAGGATCCCACACAAAGCTGAACTGTCACCCCACAAGCACAGAGGCTGAGCACCAGGTCACACAGAAGCTCGCAACATCCGATGTAAAGAAACAGTCAACATGACAGCGGGAAACAGGAAATTCCGTAGAGGTGACTCCGAAGCTATTTTAGCTCTGCGCTTAGGCTAGCGTGAGTTGCGCCGGTTGGGAAGATGTGACGTCTTGGCTAAATATATCTGTAGCTTTATCTGGGTTTCCATGCATTTTAGAGTGGGCGCACGCGCGCGCGACATCCAACCCGCGCATCTGGCATCTGTCTGTGAAAATGTCGCCTTGACACGCAGAGAATGCAAAATGGCGCGACTGGAAGAGCAGATTTCATCGACTTTTTCACCCTACAAAGTTCGTTAAGTAAGAATTTCCTGTTTCACGTTCCTCTGCTCTGAGAGAGAGAGAGAGAGAGAGAGAGAGAGAGAGAGAGAGAGAGAGAGAGAGAGAGAGAGAGAGAGAGAGAGAGAGAGAGAGAGAGAGAGAGAGGAGAACTGAACTGAACTGAACTGAACTGGACTTTATTCGAAGGCCGACCGCCCGTTGAACAATACAAAATAACATTCAAACTTCTCTACCATTTCAAGATTTCAATCCATTCGGTTTAGATACATACTATTTATAATACATTATTATCAATTTCTCTTTCTCTCATTTTCAAAGCATAGTATATGTACATCGACACATGGAGTGTTACTCTATAATGTTTGTTCCCCTTAAGAGGTATGTATATGGAGAGAGAGAGAGAGAGAGAGAGAGAGAGAGAGAGAAGGATGGAGGAATGGAGTGAGTTTTATAGCCTACCAGCTTTTACACGCTAATTAAGGCCATAGATCACGAATAATCATTAGAGTTGGCAAATATAAGAGCACTTCTTGATTAGTTGTTTGTTTTGTACGAATCACGTTAGGAGACGCGGTGAGTCAATTCTTATCACCCAACCCACATTGAGAAAGGGAGGGGAGAGACAGACAGACAGACAGACAGACAGACAGACAGACAGACAGACAGACAGACAGACAGACAGACAGACAGACAGACAGACAGACAGACAGACAGACAGACAGACAGACAGAGACAGACAGAGAGAGACACAGAGAGAAGGGGGAGGGGGTGAAACCAAGGAAAGCAGAAATAATGTTATGCTTTGGAGAGAAAAAAATTCGGAGAGTACAAGCACATATGACTGACATATGTGGGAAAAGCAGCAACAGACAGTTAGAATATATCTATTAAAGAGGAGATGATGATGCTATACAGAGATTTGCCAACACATAAACCACAGGGAGGACAACATACTCGAACACTCACTCACACTCAACCAATCACGCCAGCCGCTGAATAGACAAGCAGAGGAATAGAAAGACAGGAAAGAATCTAGGGAACAGTTCCGGCTGACACAGCTGTGGGTTCAACTATTATACAGACTGTCGAACCGCAGTCGCTCTGCACGCGAGTGTGCGTTGCACTCATCCTTCGGTAATTCTTCACAAACAGTGTAGAGACGGTAGGCCCTACTCCTAAAATACCAAGAGACCGTGACAGAACGTTCATGCTCGACTCAGAACTGAGTCGTCTAAACCATCTCCCATTTTGGGAGCTTGTTATTTTATCGTGTGGACATCGAACTCAGTACCGAACGAGGAAGAGTCATCACGCGCAGCAGCCTATGAGGCAGAGGAAGTGACTTCGGGGGAGGAAGTAAGTATAATGGTACGCAACATCACCGGATACAAACAAGTCAGGGTCAGCACAGACTATGCACAATGCATACTAGGCAGAGACAGAGGGGGTGGGGCCGGGGGTGGGAGAGAGGGAGGAAGGGTGGAGAGAGGTTTTCAGACTAGCCAGAGAACTGTGTATAGACGTGATGTGATGTGATGTGATGTGATGTGATGTGGAAAAGTTTCTAGTCATAAACTTGTGTATGTGTGTGTGTGTGTGTGTGTGTGTGTGTGTGTGTGTGTGTGTGTGTGTGTGTGTGTGTGTGTGTGTACTGTGACTGTGTCTGTTTGTCTCTGTGCGTGTATGCATTTATTTGTCTGCGCTTGTGTGTCTGGCTGTATCTCCTTGCCTGCTTCCAGCACTGTGCATCTGCCTGCGCGCGCGCGCGCGTGCGTGTGTTGTATAGTGTTTGTTTCTCTGCGTGTTCTGTCTGCGCGTCTGTTTGCCTGCCTCTCTCTCTCTCTCTCTCTCTCTCTCTCTCTCTCTCTCTCAATCGTCGTCGTCATCATCATCAGCAGCAGCAGCAGCAGCAGAAGCATTTTCATCATCGTCGTCCTCGTCATCATTAGCAGCAGCATTGTAATCATCCCCACTCCCATCAACTTCAAGGTCGTCGCTATCGTTCACATCGACATCAACAATACTCCACTCACCCCTCCCCTCCTCCTTTTTCTCCCCTTCCTCCCACTCACTTCCTTCCACTGCAACCTTGGCTTGTGCCGTTCTCTGAGTTTCGGTGGCAGTTGCAGGTCAGTCTGCCCTCACTGCCTGATCTGTGACCACCCAATGCACGCCTCGTCTCGGTTTTCCTTCCTCGGATATGATTGGATAATTTGAACTAATGCGCCCGGCCCTTCTCGCAGTGTTTTCCCAGCAGAAAATCTCGTTTCAAATGGATAGCATCGCTGTTCCCCAAATTGTTCCACACCAGTGAGTAGAAATCTGTGTTTGTCGTAAGCGTTTATCGTTATTTGGGTTTAATGTCTAGTTCTCTTAGATTTAAATTCAGTTTGACTGATAGTATGTTTTCGTGTTAACCAGAAACTCGCTGCCTTGCCCTGCAATGAACTCATCGACTGGGAAAACTATCGTCTGCAGCGGAAAACTATCGTCTGCAGTGATTACCATATCCGGCATAACGTCTGCGATCTCAGGCGGGAACTGTTCCGTCTCGTTAGAGCGTTCAGGAAAGGAGATTTATGGTTGAACTTGCTATCTGATCTCCTCGTCTGCATCCTGCCACTGTTTATTTCAAGCAGTGTCAGACGATGCAAACTTTGATTCTGCTGCAGGCCTGATTGTGAAGAAAACTAACAAGATGTAACAACAACATACATTCGACTTAAGTTTACCTCTGTTTGAGAGAATATAATTGCTACATTGTCGCTATCTCCACAGTATTTAGGCATCCACATCAGCTGTGTACAAGAGATAATATGACTACACTTTATATATTTTTTAATCTTAATCTCTTGCCTTTTTCAGCAAGAAATAAATAGCAGGGAGAGCCCACGTTTATTTACGCATGATTGACCACTTGGCACAGAAAATCAAATGTTATTTTCTTTATACTTTACTGGGAAATTAATATGTTTTTTTAAAAAAGCCGTAAATAAATTACGCATGGCTTAGATATCTGTGTAAACGCGAGTATTTTTAAAATGACTTTCAGATGTGACAGTTTTTATTTTGTACCCTCCTCTAATTTTTCCGCGTCAGTTTACTACCTACGAAAAAAGGAAGGATTTCTTTAATTTTATTAATTGATTTTAAATCGAATGAAGTCTTCAAGTTTCCATTTACCACAAAATGTTAACGTAGCCCCAAGCATGTCGTAGTACTGAAATTATGCTATCATCTTGCAAAGATGTTTTGTCTTGAGTGTCTAGTTTATTTAATGATGTATTGATCTAGGCGTGTTTTTAAGCGTCTCCGTGTATACAGGTGTGAGTGTGTGTGTGTGTGTGTGTGTGTGTGTGTGTGTGTGTGTGTGTGTGTGTGCGCGCGCGTTTGTATGTGTGTGTGTGTTTGTATGTGTGGCACTGTGTGTGTGTGTTGAGTGTGTGTATGTGTTTGTATGTGTTGCACTGAGTGTGCGTGTGTATGTGTGTGTGTGTGTGTGTGTGTGTGTGTGTGTATGTGTAGCACAGAGAGAGAGAGGTGCGTGCGTGCGTGTGTGTGTGTGATGTGTGCGTGCCTGTGTATGTGTGTGTGCGCGCGCGTGTGTATGCAAGCTTGCTTATAAGTATGTGTAAATGTGATTAAATGGAGTAACTTTTAGGAAGAGAAGGTATTTTCACGGAAAAAAGCATTCATTTAAAAATTGCACTCAGCATGTAAGAATTCACACAGATGATTATGGTCATGAATGCTATTGAAAATGTTATTCTATAAAATCAACATATACGAGGCTTGATATGGGTTAAATTGTTGTGCATGATATAGTAGTGATACGACTGTTTTACATTGTAGATAAATCTCCTAGCTGCGATGGTTGACTGCCACAGCGTGTCGTATAGTGTCACAGAAGATGTTTTGTTTTTTTGCAGCATCTCTTCAGGTCATGATAGTCAGAAAACATAATTTTACGTTGTAGACATAGTCTTGTTACAACGTGGCGTAAAGACTGTCGTGTAATGAAATATGCTGATTTTGTGTACCAGCAGGACGTATTCTACTGCATGCGATGTTCAGTGAACAATTCATTTGACAGAAACCAAACCTTGAAATCACGTAAACAATGATAGGGCCATAATTAATATACAGTTGTGGCTAAGATAATATGGTCGTAAAATATAGGGCCGGCAGGTCGGCTTTAAATTTTTCTTCTTTTTAGAAGAAGCCAGATTGAACATAAACCAAATTTCTTTCACTGAAATAACTTTTGAAAACTTAACTAGTGGATTCTCTGAGTGTTCCTAGGGCAAGGAAAATGAAACAGCATCCAGTTCCTTGCTTCCTTCTTTTTTCAGTTTTTGCGTACGAAAAAAAGACTTTAAGGTCGGCAGCAAAACATTAGGTCAGTCGAGTTACCGTAACCCCAAAATCTTTTTTTCTTTTGGCCTTAGACCATAAAATTCTTCATTCAATGTGCCTCTTAATCCATGCATATTTTAATCCTGGAATCTAGCGGAAGGGATGCATTTTCATAGACCGTCGCTCGCAAATGCGTAATTTGATAAGATATGCACATTTATTGCATAGTACTATTAGAGGCATGTTGAGTGATATCCATGTCCAAATTGTACCTGTTGAAAAATTCATGTGGCTAAATTATTTAGCAGCGCTAATAATCTAGCTCCAAAACTCTTGTTAACGTTTTAATATTTTGTACAAATTTGGTTGTGTTTCTATAACGTGAGTATTTGTCAAAGCCAGTGCTGGTTTTCTTGTCATTTAATTTTTTGTACACTGTCCAAATGTCCGCGCTTGGCTGAAAATTCATATGAGTTTGAATTTCTGCAGCTGAAAACAAACACACACGCACGAATGCACACGCGCACACACACACACACACACACACACACACACACACACACACACACACACACACACACACACAGTGGTTATTATAACATCGGATATTCTATTAATTTCTCCGTGGACAGTAATTTTGGATTTCATTCCCATTCTATCTTCACCCCAACCTCTCTCTCTCTCTCTCTCTCTCTCTCTCTCTCTCTATATATATATATATATATATATATATATATATATATATATATATATATATATATATATATATATATATATATGTCTCTATCTCTCTCTCTCTCTCTCTCTCTCTCTCTCTATATATATATATATATATATATATATATATATATATATGGGGGAATTCAATGGGATGTATGATTGGATAAAGTGCATCCTATATCACATGGCTATACTATGGAATGTAAAAATAAAATAGTGTATTTTGATTGTAAAATAACACGTATCACATACATTTTTTGTTGGATGGGCGAAAGGAAGCAAGTATGCATATTTTTGCGCGCGCCTGTGTGTGTGTGTGTGTGTGTGTGTGTGTGTGTGCGTGCGCGCGCGCGCGTGTGTGTGCGTGTCTGCGTGTGCGTGTATGTGTGTGTAGGTTTGTATGTGCACGCGCCCGTTTATGTGTGTGTGTGTGTGTGTGTGTGTGTGAGAGAGAGAGAGAGAGAGAGAGAGAGAGAGAGAGAGAGAGAGAGACAAATGGAGAAGAATGAGACGCAGAGGAAAATCCGGGTGCACATCGTTTGGTACCTGTCATTTCAGCATGAAAGTGCAGTCACGTTTGAATCAAACTCACGACCACACGCTTCCCTGCGAAACTAGAATAATAAAGCAACTACCTGCAGAAAGCGCTAGCGTATAGGAGCATCTACATTATATGTTTAAAAATAAGTGTAAACATAAGACCACAAAAGTACGCTGTGTGGCAGGCCTATTTACGAATAAAGTCATTGCAACACAAGTCTGTTGCAATTTAACTCACGAAGAAAAGTGAACCAAGACGAAAAGGGATTCATATTTGAAATTACTTATGTTTATATAACCAACTCAAGGAAAAGTATTTGGTCTTGTTTTTCAATCGAAGACAAGATAAAACAAAGAAATAATATAAACAAGAGAAGAGCAATTTTTTGACTGAAAAGCCTCCAACACGTAAAATAGTTAAATGTATGTACTTTCAAACCGTTTAGATGATTTTTATAAAATACATTATCTGAGGATGTTTTGAATGATCAATACAGAGAGAATCGTTTGTCGTCCAGTTCTTCTTTCATAGATAGCCAAGTTTGAACACACAATTCCCCAGTGACTTTCGGTTCATTAATCTTGTTCAGAGTTTCCTGCAATGTAATTTAACACACACGCAGTTTTAGGTTGCAACCTTCCACTCGCTTCCACCGCGTACACAACCTCAGTCATGATTTTCATAATTTGAAAGGTTGTCCTTTCCTTGGCCTTGTACCCAGCTAGTAGTTTAAGGTATTATCTTTATATTCAGTCACCCACCCACCCCACCCCCATTCCCAACCACTACCCCAGAGAGAGAGCGTGTAACCATCAACATTCACATAATTTCTATTTGTGGCACTGGTGCGATATGATGCAATGAATTCATGGCACTCATGCTATACCATAAGATTTTTTTAATAGCAAGACCTGAATGTAAGCCTGGCAGGTATGCCTATTTCACTATTTTAGTTCAGTTCATTTCAATTCTCTCTCTCTCTCTCTCTCTCTCTCTCTCTCTCTCTCTCTCTCTCGCTCTCTCTCTGGGGTAGTGGTTGGGAATGGGGGTGGGGTGGGTGGGTGACTGAATATAAAGATAATACCTTAAACTACTAGCTGGGTACAAGGCCAAGGAAAGGACAACCTTTCAAATTATGAAAATCATGACAGGTTGTGTACGCGGTGGAAGCGAGTGGAAGGTTGCAACCTAAAACTGCGTGTGTCTTAAATTACATTGCAGGAAACTCTGAACAAGATTAAAGAACCGAAAGTCACTGGGGAATTGTGTGTTCAAACTTGGCTATCTATGAAAGAAGAACTGGACGACAAGCGATTCTCTCTGTATTGATCATTCAAAACATCCTCAGATTTTATAAAAATCATCTGAACGGTTTGTAAGTACGTACATTTAACTAGTTTACGTGTTGGAGGCTTTTCAGTCCAAAAAATTGCACTTCTCTTGTTTATATTATTTCTTTGTTTTATCTTGTCTTCGATTGAAAAACACGACCAAATACTTTTCCTTGGGTTGGTTATATAAACATAAGTAATTTCAAATATGAATCCCTTTTCGTCTTGGTTCACTTTTCTTTGTGAGTTAAATTGCAACAGACTTGTGTTGCAATGACTTTATTCGTAAATAGGTCTGCCACACAGCGTACTTTTGTGGTCTTATGTTAACACTTATTTTTAATCATATAATGTAGATGCTCCTATACGCTAGCGCTTTCTGCAGGTAGTTGCTTTATTATTCTAGTTTCGCAGGGAAGCGTGTGGTCTGAGTTTGATTCAAACGTGACTGCACTTTCATGCTGAAATGACAGGTACCAAACGATGTGCACCCGGATTTTCCTCTGCGACTCATTCTTCTCCATTTGTCTCTCTCTCTCTCTCTCTCTCTCTCTCTCACACACACACACACACACACACACACACACACACACACACACATAAACGGGCGCGTGCACATACAAACCTGCACACACATACACGCACACGCAGACACGCACACACACGCGCGCGCGCACGCACACACACACACATGCACACAGGCGCGCGCAAAAATATGCATACTTGCTTCCTTTCGCCCATCCAACAAAAAATGTATGTGATACGTGTTATTTTACAATCAAAATACACTATGATTACTGCGCTCAAAATCTTTTTTATTTTTACATTCCATAGTATAGCCATGTGATATAGGATGCACTTTATCCAATCATACATCCCATTGAATTCACCCAGGAACTCATGAAAATAATCTATTTCTGCAGTCATTCCTCAGATCGCATTTGTAAACATTCTGCAGGGCTCAATTGTGTATCTTTGAGGTATATTAGTATTTTCAACATTTAGTAAATCAATGGACTCGGGTATCTTAAATTTTAAAAATTCTGCTTTCTTTCACAAATACCACTCATCGACCACAATTAAGTCCTTTTTTCAGTCAGTCTGTATCGTATGGGTTTCTTTTTTTTCATTTTCTTTCTTTCTTCGTGTAGAGCTTGTGATAGAGATGGAGCATTTGCTGATGCTTCGTGCATTAAGCTGAAGGGGGGATTGTCGCAAGTTTTAAAAACCTACTACAGAGTGTTCTTCCAAGATTTCACATTGTGGCTGATTTCAAGGCATTGTTCAGTTTCACACAAGTGTATACCAGGAGTTGATATATCAAACGTGGAGGTGTTCCGGGATATCACTGTTGAATCGACGCTAAAAATAGTCACTCCTATTAAGCAATTTTGCATTTAATTTTAATGAACATTTCTAACAATGCAAAAGGAATCCGACACACGATTTTTCTGCTTAAATGGTTTCATATGAAGTTCGTTGGTGCAAAAAAACTAGTCCGGTAAAGAAAGCATGAGAATGTGAAATAATGTTGAAATTATATGAAGAATGTTCAATGTTATCTTCCGCACATTTTTATTCGTAATTGAGTTCACACTATTTTGTTCTCGTTTCTCGTTCATTAAAACTGCTCTACACTAAATGACAGGTGGAATGCCCATATAATTTATGTACAAAAAACGTGTATGAATTGCCACGTGAACTGTGACAGGTGGAATGCCCATATAATTTATGTACAAAAAACGTGTATGAATTGCCACGTGAACTGTGACAGGTGGAATGCCCATATAATTTATGTACAAAAAACGTGTATGAATTGCCATGTGAACTGTGACAGGTGGAATGCCCATATAATTTATGTAGAAAAAACTTGTATGAATTGCCATATGAACTGTGACAGGTGGAATGCCCATATAATTTATGTAGAAAAAACGTGTTTGAATTGCCATGTGAACTGTGACAGGTGGAATGCCCATATAATTTATGTAGAAAAAACGTGTATGAATTGCCATATGAACTGTGACAGGTGGAATGCCCATATAAGTTATGTAGAAAAAACGTGTATGAATTGCCATATGAACTGTGACAGGTGGAATGCCCATATAATGTATGTACAAAAAACGTGTATGAATTGCCATGTGAACTGTGACAGGTGGAATGCCCATATAATTTATGTACAAAAAACTTGTATGAATTGCCATGTGAACTGTGACAGGTGGAATGCCTATATAATGTATGTAGAAAAAACTTGTATGAATTGCCATGTGAACAACTCCACTCATCCCAGTCAAATCCAACTCCTCTCTGCAAGTGAACTTTGTAATTCTGATGTGAAACAGTGGATGACTCAGAACAAACTCAAACTTAATGATTCAAAGACCGAAGGTCTCCTGGTTGGCGGTAGAGGCGAATTCGATCAGGCCCTGAAACTATCTATAGGTCAGAGTGAGATAGAATTCTCAAAGTCTGTTAGAAACTTAGGTGTCATGTTCGATGATGATCTTTCTATGAGAGTTCATGTGAACAAAGTTTGCCAGTTAGCTTACTACGAGTTAAGGAATATTAGCACTATTCGTCATTATCTTTCACAACAGGCCACTCAAACCCTTGTCACTTCCCTTGTTCTGTCCCGTCTTGATTATTGAAATTCTCTTCTTGCCGGCATTCCTGACGCTCTGCTAAACAAACTGCAAAAAGTCCAAAACACTGCTGTTAGATTAGTTTTTAGATGTCCCAAGAGAACTCTCACATCCAAACTCCTTCGTGCATTGCATTGGCTCCCCGTCGCTCAGAGGATAGAGTATAAGCTAGCACCTATTTGTTTCAACTTCTTCAATCAAACTGCACCACACGCACTCAAGAAATTCTCACTGTCTACACCCCAGCTAGAAATAACCGTTCAGCTGCAGACACCAAAATGTTAAATGTCCCCCGTCGCAAAAAGAAAACCCAAGGACAGCGAGCTTTTTCTTACATCGGCCCCATAACGTGGAATAGCCTACCTTTCCCTGTCCGTCACTCTGATTCCATGTCCCAGTTCAAAACCTCCCTCAAGACACACCTGTTCCGGTCAGTCTTTCCTGACGAGCAGTGAAGTGCTTCACAAGGCGCCTCTTTTATGTTTCGTGTTTTGTTTATTGTCTGCTATTTAATTAATTGTATTGTATTTAATTTTTCTTCTATTTCAACTGTACAGTGTGCGAGTGTTAGAATGCTTTGTATGAGTATGGATTTTTTTTTCATTGTAAACGCCATGAACTTGCCTATTAGGGAAGGTATGTGCGTACAAATAGTCTGTATTATTATTCTTATTATTATTATTAACTCTGACAGGTGGAATGCCCATATAATTTATGTAGAAAAAACTTGTATGAATAGCCATGTGAACTGTGACAGGTGGAATGCCCATATAATTTATGTAGAAAAAACGTGTTTGGATTGCCATGTGAACTGTGACAGGTGCATATCAACAAGTTCGGATTCAATGTAGTATCGGTGTCACGCACGCATGCACGCGGAATCAAACATGCATGCATGATCACACGAACACACACACGCAGTCTCTCTCTCTCTCTCTCTCTCTCTCTCTCTCTCTCTCTCTCTCTCTCTCTCTCCAGAATGGCAGAAATATTTTTGCTCATGTTCGCAGATGACGTTGTCCTACTGTCAACAACGCCAATGGGGTTGCAATGTCAACTTGATAACCTTTCGCATGTATCAGGAAAACTAGGTCTTGTAATCAACAGAGACAAAACAAAGGTAATGGTTTTAGAAGGGGAGGGTTTCTGGCTCATGGAGAAAAATGGACGATTGGAGGTGTTGAGATACAGATTGTTAATAGCTACAAGTAGGCCTACCTGTGATTTATATTTACGACCAAATTATCATATTCAGCAGCTCTCGAGTGTCAAGCGAACAGAAGGTTGTCCAACTACTAGGAACGATGTGGAATCTCCACACCTTGAACAAAAGCATATTTTTCAAGCTGTTTGACGCTCAGGTGCTGCCTTCTCTTTTGTACGGATCAGAGCTTTGGGGGATTATCTAAGAGACACCCTATTGAGAAGGCGCATTTATTTGCATGCAAGCGCTTCCTTAATGTCGATATAAAATCTTCCAACATCTTGTGCTATGGCGAACTATGAAGATACCCAGTCTATATTAGTGCTATGATGAGAGCTGTTAAGTACTGGCTGAGACTATGTAAGATGCCAGCAGATACTCTTCCAAAGCAGGCCTATTACATGATGTTGAACGCAAACCCAGTTTAATTGGGTACAACCAATTAAGTGGAATTTGTCAGAATTAGGATACGGTTATGTATGGACAAACTGTGACACGACACACGAAAAGGGTTTTCTGAGGTCTCTCAAAATAAGATTACGTGATTACTATCTACAGGAGTGGGCAGCAAAAATTAGCAGCAGCACTAGATTTGCTCTC
>JAWQFJ010021747.1:25000-26324 GCA_034096865.1 Theodoxus fluviatilis
GAATAGACCCCCTGTGGATTGAGGGTGAGAATAGACCCCCTGTGGGTTGAGGGTGAGAATAGACCCACTGTGGATTGAGGGTGAGAATAGACCCACTGTGGATTGAGGGTGAGAATAGACCCTCTGTGGGTTGAGGGTGAGAATAGACCCCCTGTGGGTCAGAATAGACCCACCGCATGTCACCACCCGAAGCGTGAGAGGCGAATAACCATGGAAATCGTGTCTATTATTGCTCTTTCTCAAACCTGTTCTGGTGATGTTCGTAATCAGTGGTCTTGCATAGCCTATAAATACTCATTGGCATTAAAGACCCTTTCATTCATTCATTCATTCATTCATTCATTCATTTATTCATTCATTTATTCATTCATCCATCCATTCATTCATTCACCATTCATTCATTCATTCATTCATTCATTCATTCATTCATTCATTCATTCATTCATTCATCCATTCATTCATACTCCTAGATAAGGATGAACTCGTTGTGGATATTGCTGTTGTTCGAATACACGTGTTTTATTTCCAGACAAACGTTTTATTAAGACATTGTCGCCAACGATGTGTTGAGCTGCAAGAGACATGCGTTTCATATCAATGCTATCGGTAGGTTTGGGGTGGGAATGCATCCCCTGTAGGTTGGGGGTCCAACAGCTGGGGAAATCAAACCTTACTCTCACTTTAACCCGCTCCAGAGATGTTCGTGCTCAGTGGCCTTACATAGCCTACAAAGGCTGGCAGACCGCAAAATCCAATGATTATCATCATCATCATCATCATCATCATCATCATCATCATCATCATCATCATCATCATCATCATCATCGCCATCATCACCACCACCACAACCACCACCAACCACCAACCACCAACCACCACCGCCACCACCACCATCACCACCACCACCACCACCACCACCACAACCACCACCACCACCACCATCATCATCATCATCATCATCATCATCATCATCATCATCATCATCATCATCATCATCATCATCATCATCATCATCATCATCATCGTTCAATAAAATAATAATTTTATTCTTTCCTCTCCTTCTTTCATCCTAGCACTGAATACTTGGAAATACGTTCTACACTCACGACAAAGAATAATAATGTTATAGTGCGTGTTTAACTAATTCACACGTGCATTCCTCGTCCTTACAAATGCAGTATTTGCAGGACTGAAAAGGCAAAGTGCGTCTGGGTAACTTCATGCTACAACAAAGCCCGTCCAGCCGAGTGAGAACCAAGTTTTCCTGACTAAATGATGACTAAGTAGGTAGGCGGGAGGAAATGGCCTCGACCGAAGGATAAAA
>JAWQFJ010021748.1:2500-17517 GCA_034096865.1 Theodoxus fluviatilis
TACAGATTTTAACAGAAATACATGCGTGTGCGATATTTCTCCTATGTCTCTCCTCCTCATATTCCTCTTGTCAACGTCTTCCATCTCGTCTTCCTCTTCGCATTCGTCCTTCTCTTTCGTCCTTCAAACCCTCCTTCTTCTTCCCTCTCCTCCTCTCTCCCCGCACTCTGTCGTTTCATTTTCGTGTTTTCCTCCCGCAGATTTCCAGAGCACTCAGCGCCTCTTGTTTCTTCTTCACGACAGCCAGCCTCGTGGCGACTGGCACAGAGGGGACGTGATAAGGCAGAGCGTTGCTGCGCACGTCACACGACTGTGTACGTTGTGGTTTGACGTCATGGCAGAGGAGAGCGTCCTTTGAAAGGGGAGGCCACCCCTAAGGTAAACAGTGTCAGGGCGTTTGGTGTCAAGTTCGGTGCGGTTGCGCGGTTACGTTGCTACAGTGAGGCACAGCAGTTACGGCGTTTGTGTCCCCTTCTAGGCTGGGGAGGGGAGGAGGGGGGGGGGGAGGGGGGGGGGGGGGGGGAGAGAGAGATTGACGCACCAGGTGTCCCATACGCGATTTATGAGACTAATAACTATTGAAATCGTTACTTGACTTGCTCTTATTCTAACTTGTTTGATTGCTTTCGTGATCAATTGCATCGCATAGCCCACAAAGGCTACCCTGTGCGTTGGGGGTAAAAATAGGACCACCAGGTCTCTCTAAGCGATTCGGAAAGGCAAACGACTAGGCAAATCGTGATTTATAAAAAATATTCTGACAAACTACTGTGATATTCGTGATCATTGGCGTTACGTGGCCTACAAAGGCTGATAAGCCGTAAGACTTCACTCACTCATTCAGCTCATTTATTCCCACAAAGGCTGATAGGTCGAAAAACTCCATCCGTGCATCCATCCATCCATCCATCCATCCATCCATCCATCCATCCATCCATCCATCCATCCATTAATCCATCCATCCATTAATCCATCCATCCATCCATCCATCCATCCATCCATCCATCCATCCATCCATCCATCCATCCATCCATCCATCCATCCATCCATCCATCCATCCATCCGTCCATCCATACATCCATTAAGCGTGTTTGGTGGAAATGAAACAAAATTGATTTATGAGACTGCGGCCGAGTGGTTAGCGCGTTTGATCTGCAGACGCTTGCAGCTGGTGGGCGCGGCTTCCGTTACTTGGCGGGTCCCGAAGTGGCATCCCTGAGCAAGGCGCTCAGCAGACATTGTTTCTCCCCACCCAAGAGTAAAAGCTGATACCTGCAAGGCGCTCAGCATACATTGTTTCTCCCCACCCAAGAGTAAAAGCTGATACCTGCAAACTGGCACACTGATGTTCCACCAACCCTGGCAGAAGCCATGAGCCAGCCTCGGGCTTGGAACACTCCCCAGAGAGTGGATACGCTGATTGGACCAGGGGCGCGTTGCTAACGCTTGCAAGATCTTGCGAGGAATAGGCCGGTGTCGACACGTGTCAAAACGATGAACACAGATGCAAAGGCGGTCAAACGTTTGACGCATATTGACGCAGTCTGCTATTTGCCATCTAGGTAGGCTAAGCAACGTGCCCATGACTGTGAACATTTTGTCCGTTTGTCAATGTGTTTATCGTCAGTTGTCGGTGAAAGATCGACCAAGCGGCCCAGTGATCAGGCGATAAAGTGTATGCAGTGGTGTGAGACCCAGATATGGGTGCTAAGTCGCTGTAGAAAAACGTACCTTTTTACCTTAAACCTTTAGTGTCCGTGCGAGCTGTTGTTCACGCTCAAGATGTGATGATCAACGCAACGCTCTGAGTGCTATAAGAAAGAACGACAGACACCTGTGCTATGGAAAGTTTGTGGTGGATGTCTAGTGATCACGAGTTCGTTTTCTCTTGAAGGAACGGCTGACAGAGGCGTTATGCAGTTGACATCAAGTGGCGCTTTTTTACTCGTACATTTTCCTCGCAAAAGAGCAGCTGACCGAAGCGCAATGAAAACGTTGTGGTGGATACCCGGTGATGGCGTGGGGCTACATTTTCCTCACAAAAGACTAACTGGGAGAAACACAATACAAACGTTGCGGTTGATGTCTAGTGATTGCGCGTGTACAATTTCTCCTGAAGGAACAGCAGACAGGAGTATAACGAAAACTTTGTGAATGATACCTAGCAATGGCGTGGGAGCGTTTTCTTCGTTAAAAGAGCAGCTGTCAGAAGTGCAATGAGAATTTTCCAGTCGATGTCTGGTGACTGAACATTTTCGTCGTGAAAGAATAGGTCAGCGAAGTTTGACGAAAGCTCATCCGTCGATATCTCGTGACGGTATGTGTACGTTTTCCTAACGAGAAAACAACAGGCGGAAATGTGATGCAAACGTTGCAGCTGATTACTAAGAGGTGAGGGACCGGTGCCAGACTATAATTCTTGAACAACAAGAGGAGAGTGACCAAAGAAGTGTGGCGATACGCCGTAGCAAGGGCAAGCTTTCGGGGCCAAACTTCTCCTTCAGGCTGATATCTAGCCACAATGTGTACATTTTCTCGAGATCAATAAATCAATAATCGACATCAGAGATCAGTGGCGTCCTGTTTGCCTATCTGGAGCTTTTGCAGTATCAAAATAGGACGTGGCCATTGTCAGAGAGTATCAAAATGAAAGCTACTCTGGCACCTGTTGAAAGTACCGCGACAAATTTGAACGATGTAATGTGTTTACTATAGGCATTAACAGAAAACAGAATTATATTCAAACAGAACTTTGTCATCAGTGTAAAGTACTGACATACATGAGGATTTTTTTAAAGCTGTAACAGTGTATTAAGCAGACGTATAAGCAGAGAACGGAGTTGCATTCAAACAGAACACTGTCGTGTTTACTTAGCAAAGCATCTTGATATAATGAAACTAGTTTAAACGATTTTGTATCATCTGGAGACGACGTAGTTGACCCTGTCCTGATATCCTCCAGTTGCCTCTGTGGATGCTGGGGACGCCCCCTGTTGGGGACGCCCCCGGCTGAGCTCCTGGAGCACGCCCGAAAGCACAGGTGCACGTTCCTTAGCCTCCAAGTTGTCGAATAATTTGTCGCGAGCTAGCCGAGGTGAGGCGGGCAGGGGCAAGACCTCTGGGCAACGGCCAATCATCAATTGGCAAGGTGGGAGTCCGAGAGAACATGGCTGCATCCAAATGCGAGAGTTGGTGAAGAAGTTGCCGTCAGACGAAATAACTGACGATACAGGCATCACATCATTTTTCACTTGATTGAACATGCCATGGAGACGAGGGAGGGAGGAAGCGCGGACGGAAAAGGAAATCCTGGATTGACAACGTCAAACAATTGACCAACATGAACGTTTCCACCCTTCTCCATGAAACCCCAGACCAAAGCAAATGGCGGACGATCCGCGGCATCCAGTCCGGCACCTGAACGGTCGTTCCGACCAGGGCTTGAGTGAATGAATGAGTGATGTGACATCTCGAATGGCGCGGAGACTTCGTCAACGATTTAAAAAAAAGTAAATCGGTTGAACATGTAGACAACGCTTGAGTCAAAAGGGGTGTGCCTAGATACACACCGGATCGATTCAAGAGACATAATTCGGAGAGCGTATATGCACGGTATATTGACGCTCCTCCATGTGCTACGAAAACAAGAGAAAAATTTCGACAATGTTTGTCCAGAAATGACCTTTCTACATACTCCTCAAAATATACAAACGAACACTCGAAAAGCAACTACTTCGCTGCACGTACACTTTTCCATTCTTGGACAGTGACACGTACATTACAGACACTGCTGTCTATAAACAGCAGCTCTAATGGCATGGCCTCCGCTATTTTGAATCATCTCGCTAGACGCAACTAAGTACTTCCGAAACCTCCTTGGACCAGCTCGCGTCTCCTTGTGAGCGAGAGGCTGTGGGAAACGCACCCGTCTTGTGTTAGCGTTCCTGGCAAGTCCTTGCAAGATACACGCGCAAGCAAGTCGCCCCGGCAGCTAGCGTTCCAGCTGATGAGGGGGACATCGAGCGTCTCCGGCCGTATCCTACTCTACAGTATGCTACTCTACAGTATCCTACTCTACAGTATGCTACTCTACAGTATGCTACTCTACAGTATGCTACTCTACAGTATGCTACTCTACAGTATGCTACTCTACAGAATGCTACTCTACAGTATGCTACTCCTGTGTTGAAACAGAACAATACTTTGTCCTATTCTTTAATATGCCGACGTGATGTTCTGTGCAACAAAATTATTCCAAAACGTCACGGTGATTTGCAAAGATAGCGCAGCAGCATTCTGTTTGAAAACAAGTCCAGTCACTGTCGATATCTATGATTAATATGTGTTATCACAAAATACTACAAAATCATTGAAATGTCACAGTGTTTTACGAAGATTACAAAGTATTGTTCTGTTTGAATCACGGTGGCACGTTAAAGACAGGCCATGGATGATATTACGGGTTTGCCAATTGAAGAATTCACATATTAGGCACACAAAAAAAGGTTCAGGTAACATCCCCCCCCCCCCCCCAAAAAAAAAAAGGGTGTGTGTAGGGTCCGAAGGTTGACTTGAACATAAGCCAAACTTTCTTTCACTGAAAACATTATATATTTTAAAAGAAACTTAAATATGGAAATCCCTCAGTGTTCATAGTGCAGGGAAGATGGGACAGTACACAATTCGTTGTTTACATTCAATTCCTTTCTTTTCTTTTTTGCATGATCAAAAAAAGTTTTGGGTCGGCAGAAAAAGATAGGGTCGGTCGGGTTACCGTAACCACACCTTTTTTTTGTATGGCCTTAAAGAACTACTGTCGTGATTGGCTTGGGGAGTCGTTGCGTGGTCAGGGCCGTCACAGCACACGATCCAAGGCATACTATAGAGTTATCAGGTGCACGCCTGATCATTGCCTTGAAAAAGTATACCGTGCATTCAATCTCCACGATCCAAGGCATACTATAGAGTTATCAGGTGCACGCCTGATCATTGCCTTGAAAAAGTATGCCGTGCATTCAATCTCCACGATCCAAGGCATACCATAGAGTTATCAGGTGCACGCCTGATCATTGCCTTGAAAAAGTATGCCGTGCATTCAATCTCCACGATCCAAGGCATACCATAGAGTTATCAGGTGCACGCCTGATCATTGCCTTGAAAAAGTATACCGTGCATTCAATCTCCACGATCCAAGGCATACTATAGAGTTATCAGGTGCATGCCTGATCATTGCCTTGAAAAAGTATACCGTGCATTCAATCTCCACGATCCAAGGCATACTATAGAGTTATCAGGTGCACGCCTGATCATTGCCTTGAAAAAGTATGCCGTGCATTCAATCTCCACGATCCAAGGCATACTATAGAGTTATCAGGTGCACGCCTGATCATTGCCTTGAAAAAGTATGCCGTGCATTGAATCTCCACGATCCAAGGCATACCATAGAGTTATCAGGTGCATGCCTGATCATTGCCTTGAAAAAGTATACCGTGCATTCAATCTCCACGATCCAAGGCATACTATAGAGTTATCAGGTGCACGCCTGATCATTGCCTTGAAAAAGTATGCCGTGCATTCAATCTCCACGATCCAAGGCATACTATAGAGTTATCAGGTGCACGCCTGATCATTGCCTTGAAAAAGTATACCGTGCATTCAATCTCCACGATCCAAGGCATACCATAGAGTTATCAGGTGCACGCCTGATCATTGCCTTGAAAAAGTATACCGTGCATTCAATCTCCACGATCCAAGGCATACCATAGAGTTATCAGGTGCACGCCTGATCATTGCCTTGAAAAAGTATACCGTGCATTCAATCTCCACGATCCAAGGCATACCATAGAGTTATCAGGTGCACGCCTGATCATTGCCTTGAAAAAGTATACCGTGCATTGAATCTCCACGATCCAAGGCATACCATAGAGTTATCAGGTGCACGCCTGATCATTGCCTTGAAAAAGTATACCGTGCATTCAATCTCCACGATCCAAGGCATACCATAGAGTTATCAGGTGCACGCCTGATCATTGCCTTGAAAAAGTATACCGTGCATTCAATCTCCACGATCCAAGGCATACCATAGAGTTATCAGGTGCACGCCTGATCATTGCCTTGAAAAAGTATACCGTGCATTCAATCTCCACGATCCAAGGCATACTATAGAGTTATCAGGTGCACGCCTGATCATTGCCTTGAAAAAGTATACCGTGCATTGAATCTCCACGATCCAAGGCATACCATAGAGTTATCAGGTGCACGCCTGATCATTGCCTTGAAAAAGTATACCGTGCATTGAATCTCCACGATCCAAGGCATACTATAGAGTTATCAGGTGCACGCCTGATCATTGCCTTGAAAAAGCATACCGTGCATTCAATCTCCACGATCCAAGGCATACTATAGAGTTATCAGGTGCATGCCTGATCATTGCCTTGAAAAAGTATACCGTGCATTGAATCTCCACGATCCAAGGCATACCATAGAGTTATCAGGTGCATGCCTGATCATTGCCTTGAAAAAGTATACCGTGCATTCAATCTCCACGATCCAAGGCATACCATAGAGTTATCAGGTGCACGCCTGATCATTGCCTTGAAAAAGTATACCGTGCATTCAATCTCCACGATCCAAGGCATTCTATAGAGTTATCAGGTGCACGCCTGATCATTGCCTTGAAAAAGTATACCGTGCATTGAATCTCCACGATCCAAGGCATACCATAGAGTTATCAGGTGCACGCCTGATCATTGCCTTGAAAAAGTATACCGTGCATTGAATCTCCACAAAATGTTCTTCCGGTACATGAACATGACACTTTAACGAGTATGGACACAAATAACAAAATTCGACATTTGTCTGTGTGGATCTGCTTCGTCAACCCTTAAAAAACTTTTTTAAATCTACAATCAATACATAAAAAATTGATAGGTCTGCAAATTGTCAAGTTTGACGAAAGCAGTGGACTGATTTGGCGAGCATTCAAAATAAACATTATGGAATATTTAGTTAAAAATTGTTTTTCATGCACATTGCTATTATACTGAAATACTAAAAATCGTTGAAATACTTAAAGAGGAGAATTTTCTTTTTAAGAAAACAATACAACAAGTGAAGCAAATGAGAACATATTATCACTTTTTTCCCAGACAAAATATGAAAGCTGCTATTTTGAACGTGCAAACTTTTCATCTTGTGGTGTTCTTCAAGGCGAACACATTCTGTCGTAGACTTTTGCATGCAGGTAGCGTGCATGCAGGTAGCGTGCATGCAGGTAGCGTGCATATTTGGAATCAGTGGGGTAGACGGGAGAGTGATGGCTTTATTCACTTTGACAGTCATGCATCACACACGCATGTGCAATTACTCATACGCGCGCGTGCAGGCTTAGCGACAATAGGATTTGTGCTCACTACAAAACAATGCTTGTTGTTTCACACGTAAAGGGAAAAAAATTGGCAGTAAAAATACGACTGTTATGCATTGTTTCGCTTTCGACCAGACGTCAGTGAATTTTTGCATTAAGTCAGGAAAACCGCGTATGTATTATAGACGAGTTTTCACTCTTGAATAATTTCTTTCCTGTTCAAGATAAAAATGTGTCTTCTTCGGATAAGTAGTGCTTTAAGTCCATTGTGAGTGCATGGTGTATGTATGTGTGAGTGTGTGTGCGTTCGCGCGCGCGCGTGCGTGCGTCTGTGTGTGTGTGTGTGCGTGTGTGTGTGTTTGCGTATGTATATGTGTGTGTGTACTTTTTGAAAATCTATTTCACACGTGATCAGTTTTGTACCCTCTTAGGGATATGGAATCTACC
Source organism: Theodoxus fluviatilis (assembly GCA_034096865.1). Lineage (NCBI taxonomy): Eukaryota > Metazoa > Mollusca > Gastropoda > Cycloneritida > Neritidae > Theodoxus > Theodoxus fluviatilis. The sequence continues at coordinate 10,314 of JAWQFJ010021748.1, forward strand.
CGTGTTTGATCGAGTGGTCGACCCTAGAGTACATGATGATGGTCCCTCAGAAACGATGGAAATCGGCATTGGAGAGCACGGTGTTGATCTTTAAGACAAGACAAAACAAACTACAACAACGATACAATTATTAAACAATTACACATCAAAACTTCTACAATAACATCGACATCAGCAAGGATGATGTTGGCGATGGCGACGACGACAGTACTCACAAAGTCTTTCATCGAAAAGTGTAAACTTAGCTAGAATCGTAAACTAAACACCATGGATTTCTGGGAAGATCCCACAGACATCACAACTTTCATTCTTGTTGGCACGTAAAGACGTTTAACCAACAGGTGCATCAATCGATGTTCACCTATGCATTCATGCACAATCATGCACACATTCATACCAGACAAAGTGACAAGACAGGGTCGCAGCAAATTTCCTCGATCAACATAACTTTTCTCCCATCTCTCCCGCGCTGTGCCGTGGTTCAATCCCAGGGGCGGGAGAGATGGGAGAAAAGTTATGTTGACTTAGCTAGAATGCCTAGCCCACCAACTGCAGCGCTCTGCGGCAGAGAACCGGTCCTATCGCTGCATCTTTCCTTTCCTAGAAAGATGACGTGTCCCGTGAAGTGGTTATTGATGTTTAGATAAGCTCTCAATATGGATACTGTTTAACATACAGAGCCGAAACCCTGCGTGGGGCAGACAGGAAAAATGTCAAGGCCATTTTATTGACACAAATTTCATATATAGTTGCGAGCATTTTCCTTTCCCCATCTTAACTGAAGCCATTATGGTTTTAGTAATCAATGCCCACCCAAGGAAAAACACAAGCAAGGAAATTATATTGAAATACTAAACGCTGTCGACGATACGACGCATAAGCACTGCTATTCCCGAGAAGTTCCAGTCGATGTTTGACTGTGCTAATCCATTCCATTCTGTGAACCCGAGTCAGTAGTCTCTAGTGGACTAGAAAGAATTCGTTCCTACTGCACACAGAATATATGTCGACTGCTTGCCCTCGTTGTTGAAGTCACACACGTACTCAGCAGCCATAACTGCCCCCCGAAACCTAAAATTTTCCTGTATCACTGTATCAAAGCACAGTTCGATGAAATCGTCTGTATTTTACCTTGAAAATATATTTATTTAAAGTGGATCAGTCGACGACACACGATCTATGCAATCTTTCTTGTGGATATCTTTTTGGAAACGTTAACAACTATCCCCAGTCATCGCATACTAAACATGAGAGGGAGAGGTAACATGAGCAACCGCTCGAGACGGTGAAGCTACTACGAGAAAACAGGAAACAGACAAGTTAGTTGTTAAGGCCACTTGCCCATAACAATGCACAACATACAAACAAAACGAAAACACTTGTATACATTCTTTTAAAACTGAAAAACATTCATGGGATGTCAGACACGCTCGCTAAAAGAGTCTGATAGTTTTACCAACACCGCGCTTTTTTGTTTTGTTTTTAGTGCAGCCCGTTCTTGCTGTAAATGCATTAATTTCTGAAGCCCGTCCTCCTTCTTTCTAATGCTGATCGTGCCGGTCTTGCCATATTATTTATCCTCGAGCTGTCTGGGAACCGGGCTAGTGTACTGTTGACAATTTGGAACTGCAAACCCACCTGACTGGACCTCGCCCAATTATATTCTCTCGGTGATCTCAAATGAGAAAGGCCGCGATGATGCTCTGTTTCTCTCTGTAGAGAATTTCTCTCTGCTTTGTCTTTGTCACCGTCATTCTCAAAGGCAGTCTTGCAGCACACTACTGCGTTGTGACACTACTGTGGAAAAGAATCGAATATTTTGTTCCGCATGCAGCTATCTCACAGCAAATATCGATCGACTAACAATGCATTGGCGAAATTAAGCACAGACTATTAATTTATTTTCGGTAGGAAAAATATAAGCAATCAAAATGTAGATTTATATGTCAAAAAAATGGCTCTCTTGCTTTAACTACACGTGGAGAGATGTAGAGAGGTATAGTAACAGCTGGTAAAGGCTGAGCTCAAAAGGCGCCTCAGCCAACCCTACGGTCGATTTCCGAGAATCGAGTCTACCACGTAGCTCTAGCTTTTTTCTCGGAAAACGGGAACATAATATTCGTAGTGCATTGTGTATGTCTGAAATTAGGCAAGTTCACTCTTACTGTAATACAAAGGCAAGATTGAGAAAATAATGTTTGGTTTCTTCTTCATTGAATACCTCATAAAATGTCATGATAGACCGATGTAAACTGTATAAAAACACTTGGATTTTAAAAATCAAATGGTTGGGCGAAACTCGTACAGTAATTGTTTATGTTACAGAATGGTTGTTGCCAGAAATCGATCTCCTTGAAACGTTTTCATGTGTGTAAAGATCGCGGCGAATGACAGAATGGGTGAAACATGAAAAAAAGGATGCCATGTCATATCTAAATACATTACTCTTCTGTCTCGACCGACTCCTCGAGAAAATATCGACGACATGGAGGTAGTTTGGCCAGTGTTTGTAACATTATGCGTTTACATTCGATTTGCTTGAAGCAAACGGTTTTTTAAATAAACAATATGAACGAGGGGGGGGGGGGGAGGGGGGGGGGAGGGGGAGGGGAATCCCACAACCCATCACCATTTACAACATAAAACCTCAGCATTCTCTTCAGACAAAATTACACGAGCAATGGCAAATGCAACTATACTGCGCCACGCTTGCATGGTGTTAGCCAAGTATTTTCACTCCTCTTTTGCACTGTTTGATGATAGCGTCGTCGTCGTCGTCGCTGTTGTTGTTGCCGCTCGATCGTCGTCGCTGAACTATCATTATATATATGGCAGTCGACGCTGTCTCGTAACGGAGACATCGTCAACACTTTCCGGTTTCGTAAGGCACCGTGTCCGCTATTTCGAGTCTACTGTGACTTTAAAATCTGTAACCCACAGGAGATTTTCGCGAAATTCGTCTCTTTAATTTGCAGTTCTTTCTGTTCTCTTCGTACTAGCAGAATGTAGGTGGAATTCCTCCAGAGCACTGTATCATAGCCTTTTTCAAAATGTTAATGACGAAAAGACGCAATCATTGAAAAAATCACTGCGACATTGATTTTAACACTAAGACAGAGAGAGTATGCTCAGAAAGGTATGCAACAATTAATTAGATATTTGACAGTCTGGCAGGTAATGCGGGGACAAACGAAGTAATCGAAAGCTGATAATATTGCTGCTGAAGACAAACATCTCTGTTGCAATGCTTATTGTGTTTAACATCCTCAAAGGTTTCACAGAAATGAAACCAATCTAAATGCGCGAAGATCACAAAATGTTTGCCGAGAGGCTACAAAAGTAACACACGGCCTGAGCCGCTCGCTGCGCCCCTCACCAGCTAGAGCCCCGCACTGCTGGACCTTCGGAGCCTGCTCCAGTAGCTCAGCCAGGGCCGGTGTCGTAGAATATTTCGGAACCAGGATAAATCGGAACCGGTTCCCAAAAATCCTAGGATATTTCGGAACCATTCCCATTTATCCCGCACCTGGCGGCAGGATATTTGGGAACCACCAGGATATTTCGGAACCACCTTCTAGATGCTTTCGTATGATTTTCTGAGTTTCTATATTGTTTCAAATCAGAGTTTACACTTTGTACACTTTTTATTTGTAATTCATAAACAAGGAGATAAACAGGTAGGCGAGAATATAATTTTGACACGGAATGATGCAGACAGAATATTAGTGAAGCCATGTGGGCCTTCTGTGCGTGAATTTGTAATTCATAAACAAGGAGATAAACAGGTAGGTGAGAAGATATTTATTGCACAACCTCATCAAAGTGTGAAAAACTCTTCACAATCTATTGTGAGCAAATGACCTTCTAGACGGTTCCGAAATATCCTGGTGGTTCCGAAAAATCCTGCCACCAGGGCCAGGATAAATCGGAATGGTTCCGAAATATCCTGCCACCAGGGCCAGGATAAATCGGAATGGTTCCGAAATATCCTGCGACACCGGCCCCCAAGCTGCCAAAGTGGCCACCAGAGGTCATCGCAATAAGGTCAGATCATTTCGACTGGAAGATGGAGCCTAGCCCACACGCAACAGCTGCCTGATCTCTAAATGCCATCATGCCCAGACACTGAAAAGTCATCTTAGTTGCATGAAACAAATGTGTTGCTTATACATGACACCTAAGTCGTACTGCAAGCACGCATTTTCCCCGTTTGGATTCTGGGATTTGCTTCAGTCGTAGAACAGTCTTTGCTGAAATAAACACACACACACACACACACACACACACACACACACACACACACACACACACACACACACGCGCGCGCGCGCGCACACACATACATCACAGCAGCCCTGAGGAGAGAAATTTCATAAAATTGTACTATTTGTCTGTGTTACGTGCGTGATTGTCTCTGAGTCACACTTGAGAACAATTAATGGAATTAACTGCGACTAAAGCCCGATGCATTAAATTTCATTTGTTCATGTATTTGCACACACACAAAAAGCACTCACGTTAAAATGTAAGTGTTTGTCCCATCTCCGTGAAGTTTGTCACACTTAATATGGTGCGCTGGGCTTTAACCTCCATAGAAGACTCTCTCGCAATTCAATGCTTCTGAGAATGCTAATTTTAACTTTAAGAGTTGTCATATATAATTGTCTATAGTTTTATTACAATGCAGGATGTGAGGCCCAGTCCAGATTCGTGCGTGTAAATTTGCGGGTTGAAGTGTGCCTTTGACGGGTGAATAGGATCCTCCAATCAGCAGGCAGCTTTCTTCGCCGTCTTGCTTGATCGCGTGAAGTTGGATTAAGATTGAACGCTGATGTTCTAACTGAATTCACATCATCGAATGACTTTCTGGCCGCAAATCACCTTCATGACAGGTATGTATTGCTTTGCATTTCCTAAAGATATTCCACAGGGGTGTATACATTGATAATCAAGCTTGCATTCTTCGATAATAATGAAAATTAGATGCTGTACAACTAGGCCTATGCCAAGTTCGATTTCACAACGCCTGCTACAAAAAACAAAGCCAAAACACCCCCATTATTGCAGCAAATCATTTTATTACACATTACACCGTATATTTATTCGCAAACATGATCGGAACGCATCAGAAACGCGTCGACAAACAAGCAGTTTTACATGTCTCTAAGCGGTGTGATTACTTCCCATATTCCTTCCCGCTTGGGGGCGCAACGTGTCTCGATCATCACAACAATGAGCTAATGAGCTAATGAGCTATCTTTGTGTAACTTATAATCTTTGCCGTAGCCACTACGCCAGCAGACGATCGAGCTAGTGTGATATAATGTTTCATGTAAAGCTCAAAAGAGTGGCAGCAGATAACCGTTTAGTTCTGGCTTGAATTGACTATTTCGTTTCCCTATTTCGTTTCCCTGGTCAGGCGAGGACAGAAAATTCACAAAACCCACAGAAGAGAAGGAAACAAACCACACCGTACATAGGCCTATACCTAGCAGACGAACACGATCGAACCGTAGCCACTACGCCAGCAGACGATCGAGCTAGTGTGATATAATGTTTCATGTAATGCTCGAATGAGTGGCAGCAGATAACTTTAGTTCTGGCTTGAATTGACTATCGTCAAAGATTATAGGTTACACACCTATAATCTTTGCTATCGTTTCCCTGGTCAGGCGAGGACAGAAAATTCACGATCATAGAGTCGATGAGTGCATGATCAACTTGCCCGCATTCGGCGTAATGTAACGTGTAAGATTATGACAAGAAAATGGCATTAAAGCACAAAACGAAGTTTCATGACAACTAAATTCACCAATTATATTAATAATCGACCATTTTTACACCTACAGCTAGTGCTAAAACTTTACATACAAAGCAAACAAAACATACTGCCGGGAGTGTCCCGGTCACGCATCAAAACTCAGTGCACGAGTGATCGTTTCGCTTTTCTCTTATTTGTTTATCTGCTCCGACATGGTAAGCTGGCTGTGTCAAGAAACCAACATCTAAAATAAATAGAGTTAGTTGATTCATTTTTCTTTCTAAGGTAATGTCCGTGAGGAAGAAAACGTGTTACGTTGACTTTCGCAAGCCCGATGCCTGTCGATTTTACCTCAACAAAATTGAGGTGATCGGCGGGCTCGATCCATACCAGCTGACGCTCCCTGTGGGTTAGGGTGTGTGTGTGTGTGTGTGTGTGTGTGTGTGTGTGTGTGTGTGTGTGTGTGTGTGTGTGTGTGTGTGTGTGTGTGTGTGCGTGTAAGAATTGACCCATCGTGTCTCCCTTCGCGATTCGTAAGAGACGAATAACTAGGTACATCGTGACTTGATATCCGTTTGCTCGATTCTAGCGATTGTCGTGCTTGATGGCCTTACATAGCCTAAAAAGGCTGTTATGCCGTAAAACTCAATCCATCCATCCATCCATCGCGATTCGTAAGAGGTGAATAACTAGGTACATCGTGACTTGATTTGCGCTGACTCGGAACTATTCTAGTGGTTTTTGTGCTCGGTGGCATTACGTAGCCTACAAAGGCTGATAAGCCATAACACTCCATCCATCCACCCATCCATCCATCCATACCAGCTGACGAAGGATCAACTTGATCCGGAGGAACACTCCGTCAACGAGTGCCAAGGACATATTTAATTGTTGTACTCGGAACATCGGCGTACACGTTGGAAGAGTTCAAGAATTATAGGTCTTTGGAAGACTATCGATTCTTCATAGCAGGATTCGTGGAAGATGTCTGCTGATTCTCGCCGGATGTTTGTCTCGAAGGTCAGATCTATTCTGTAAATCTTTTTCCATCCTCTTCGTCTAGCTTCGGTCACCCTTTGCACAATCGGACCTAGATTGGTTTTCTCTGCTGGTATAAAGTAGTAGGAGCGTTTGACTCCTCTTAATTTTTTTCTTTTTGTTGGTTGTTAAAACGATTTTTCACGCAGCAAGAAGTAGGCATGGTTGCACGTCTCCAGTAGCACAGCTTAGCAGACAGCGCTCGCCTCCTACCAACATGGCTGAAAGCACGTGGCTTCTACAAATAACTCCGGAAGTGACGACAACGCGTCCCCTGCCATACAAACTGAGACGAAATTCGGGCGATGCAGTTAATCAGCCAATCAGATTCTTCTTACTCCTGTCCAGATTAGAAAGTTCTACGGATTCAACTGATATTTGAGTTGTGTCTGAAATGATGATAAC
>JAWQFJ010021749.1:0-10000 GCA_034096865.1 Theodoxus fluviatilis
ACGTTAAGCCCAGCTCCCCATGGAGAACAGCGAAGTCTAATTTCTTGTGTTTTGGGCTGCACTGCAAGTTCAGAAAAATGAAGCGGCAAAGGTCAAGGAGCGGGGGTGGTTTCTGCTCTGCGATTGCTTGCTTCAATGCCAGATACAAATACGACTGCCGTGGGATTTCGTTTTTCCACTTCCCCCGAGAAGAGGAAAGATGCCAAAAATGGGTCCAGAATACAAGACGTCAAGACTTAATAGGGAAAAGTGCCATTCAACTGCGTTCTGGTGGCTATTTGCTGTGCAGTAACCATTTTGAATCACATCAATTTCTGCGTCCGGCTGAGAAGGACAGACTAGTTTGGAATGCCATTTCTACCATTTTTGATGTACCAAATCCCCCGCCCAGAGTTTCACAAAAGCGACCGTATCCACAGAAAAAACGAAATTCCGTTCATGACTTGAGCTTGGGGAAAAAGAACAAAATGCAGAACCACATTCTCCTGACAGTGACTTAAATCAATCCAGTGCTGATTTTCCACCCGATGCTCCCACCACCAGTTCATCCCAGAAGGAAAAGAAATTGGACAAGTTGGACAAGAAGCTACGAGCTGTAAGGAACCAGCTGTATCGATGCAAGAAATCAGCAAAGAGAATATCATCAAAGAAGAAAAGCCAGGACCTCAACATTGCTGCACGAAAAGCTGCTGTGATAGAAGAACTTCATAATTTCCTTCCGACACCAACAGTGAAATTCATCTCTTCCCAGCTGCGAATGGTTGGCAAGAAAAAGAAAGGCTACAGATGGACAGAAAGAGATAGAAATATGGCACTCTCCTTGTTTCATGCAAGCCCAAAGGCGTACAGATTGCTGAAAAGAATTTTCATCTTGCCGTCTGTTTCAACTCTCAGACGGTCGGTGGCAAACATCAACATTTACCCTGGCTTCAACAGAAACATCCTCAAAGCACCTGTAACTTTCCCTGCACTCTGGCCCCAAGGCAGAAAAACTTGTGCGATGAAAACATGACTGGAAAGATTTAAACTGTAAATATGCGATCCAGAGAAAGACTGGACTGTTGCTTTTTCAATAGCAAACTCATGTTCCTCTCATCAAAGACCTATATATATAGGAATCTTTGCTCACACGGAGCCACGCTTCAACATAGACTGAAAACATTCGACAATTCGTTCGATCTCTGCTGACTCGTGTGAGCCTCGTCATGCACCTCGCTGCAATCTCTGTACTGGACAATTGAAGTAAGTTAAGATTTTTTCTTTATTGTGTGCACGATGTGTGGTTGACGGTAAGAAATCCTGCATTAAGTTCGAATTGAAAAAAACAATCGTTTAGACCTCTTACCCTTTGTAAACAGTATTCGAAACCGACCGAAGTCTCTGTGTCACAACACTGGTCATCGCGGAACAGCATGTTCTCGCAAAGGGACGTAACTCTAAATTCTGACCTCGCTTCGCGTAAAGGAAAATCGCTCGAGTGCGCGGTCTTAGTGTATATATGGTCTTTGATCAAACTACGGCGACCATAACGTAAGTACGAGTGTCAAAAACATAAATTTTCTTCATGCGCGCGTGTTCATTAGACGACACAAAACATCAAATTTCATTCATTCGCGCAATAGTCTTGGCAGCGTTCAGTGGACGAACTACGTCACGAAGTAAACATCAAACTACGGCGACCATAACGTCAGTATGAGTTGCAGACGAAACCATCACAGTCACGTGACACGAAGTGGCCAATCAGAAGCCGGTGACTCTGGAAGTCGATAGTGCAGCACATGTGCTGCTTGATATCGACCTCTCCCGATTCGCGTCATCACTTTCTGTGTACACGCCCCTGGAGGGTTTGCTGGAGGGTCGTTACTCTGAATGCACTGCCAGCCGCGTGTTTTGAAGTTTTCATTTTCACAATGACGAACGATTGCTGTGTGAATGGCTGTTCCCACAGTAGTAAACGAACGAATGCTGTGTCCTACCATAGGATTCCAACAGTGATTACTAACAAGGGGTCACAAATCCTTGAGGTACTTGGGCAGTTTCGTGAGTGTGGCCGCCTCGTAGTCCGCAGCATATTCTGGGACCAGCGACAAGATTGCTGGTTTGAATCCAGTTTTTGCAAATGAAATAGAGTCATACAGAGTGCGCAGTTCCTCCGGTGTCGTCTCTGGCACAGCTGCTGGTTTTCTTTTTGCTTTGACCTGGCTTGGTGTTCCGTCGATCAGGGCATCCAGCTGTCGTTTTTTTGTTGCTGCCTTTGTAAAGTCAATGTCAGCACATTTTGCGTAAACGACATCCTTCGTTAGAGGAACAACCCACCCAGCAAGCACCTGCAAAATATAACAAAGCAAAATGTTCACAATATTAAAAGAAGAAACATTGAATTTTACATCTTTTAAGACATTGCGTCCAGCAAACGAGTTCAGCTCGTTTCAATACGTAGATGTAAAACAATACGTACTTAAATAAAAATAAATTCTGCATGTAGTGCCTGCAAATGAGCTCAGCTTGTTATCTAGCGCATCCAAAGGAGAATGAATTGGACGAGTATGATCCGTCATATTCTGATGAAAGCCGGTCAGGAGTAAGTAAGGAGAGTGAAGAACCAGTGTCAACCTTGAAATTAATACATTTTTGTTTTGACAACTTTTGTTATGAGGTACCCCACGTTTTATGTCAAAGTCCTGAAAATTACTAATTCACTTGGGCGCCAGAGGTTGGTTTACCTATATTTACTTGGGTCGAAAAGTGTTAAAATGGCATAAGCATCTACTTCACTGCACATGCCACATAACATACACACCTGTATCACTTATTTAAAGTTGTTAAATGGGTTTTACCTGGGTTGGTGTTTGGCTGTCTCGAAGACGGACTGCAGCATCAACAGCAAACAACGACGCTGCAACGTGACTGCACGACTCAGCAATACCAGCCATACAATCACAGTGGGCAGCAACAATCGTACCATCAGCCTCCGCAATAAAAACCGCTGGCGCTGAACCTCCAGGTTTTGCCGCAACCTCTCGAGAAAAGAGGGGGGAAAACACAAAAAAACCAGGTCGGGTTCGAACCAGCAACCTCTCGAAAAAAGAGACTGAGTGGCTGTTCCCAGAGTTGAACCGACCGTGCGGGTGGACAATCCCCCCCCCCCCGTTTCATCCCTTCCCTTATCTGTCATAGCCACCGCTGCTCTCCCGATACTGAAGCCAGGTATTGTTCTGTCAGCTTTGATCACGTCAGAATTTTCGCCATTCCATATATCGCGTATTTGGGGAGGCACTCTGGAGTGTACGACCTTAAAAACCCACTTTCTCTTCAAGCCTCGATTCTGAAAACTTGATACGTTCAATCGGACCTAACTTCCAGTTAGTGTGCAAAATGTCAAGGAAATCCGTCTAGTAGTTTTTGAGATATAAGCCGTGGAGTCGGGACAGACAGACAGACAGATAAAGTCTGTAGGACCTCCAGTAAACCTGGAGGGATAACCCATGGCTGTAAGGGCTTCTCCGACAGGCTCTGGGAATGGTACACCTAAAAGTAAAAAAAAACAAGAAAAATCAATTCACTGTTGACACATGTATGCATGTTTTCATACACCTTTTAATTCTAAAGAGCAAACATTAATTCACTTTTGATATGCACATACATCTTTTCTTTTTAAGGTTCAAATTTGTGCAGCTGCATCAAGTGAAAGGAACACAAAACTCTGAAAACTGGCTAAACAATCTGACGCCAATGATGGCCCACTTACCTCTGCAGTGATCACTGTGTTGTCACACCCTCGTGGCTTGTGAACGAAGAGACTCTTCACCCACCCTGATGTGTGCTGATTATGAGCACCCAGTGCCTTGAAAGCTTTCAAAGCCTTGTTGGTGTAGAAACTGGTTCTGTGCACCAAATAGTCATGGATGTCCTCAACTGCTACAGAGGAGAAAAGCTTCACATCGTCCGACCAGTCAACAATTTTATACGGATCTAGTCCTCCCACAGCTGATATTTTATCAACATAACGAAGTCTTGATAACTTATCAAGACTGTCAATGTACTTTTCTTTCTGTTTCACTGCTGGTATTGACATTTTCTCGCAGGAAAAGCACCATCAACAACACGATCACAACCACGCTCAACTCTGCTGTGCACTCGGAAACCCTCCAGCACAATTTGTGTGTACCACGTGACACGCAAATCAGGCCGCGAAAGTACACAATCGGGAGAGGTCGATAGGCGTCCTATTGTACACACGTGGAATGTAGTTTTTTCCATTCATGGAGGCCCAAGACATGTTGAAATGAAAGGATTCAATGTAAGAGATCATGGGTGATTGGATCTGGTGTCCCAGTGGGTATAGTTCTGCCTCACTTAGCTTGAAAACTTCTAAATGCGATGATCTACTCGCGAGTGCGATCAGCTGATCACGCCGGAAGTGGATTTGTTTACAGGACTTCGAGTGCAGAACGAAATGTGGATTGCTGTAATAACTGGTGTGTATTTAGGTGTTATGATTGGATGAACGGTGGGAAAACAACGATAAGAATTCCGCAGCCACTCTGCCCACTAAAAAGCGCAGATCCTGTGTCTGTACGACGTTGTCCTACTCCTGCAACTTAACCCAGCAATGGAGTTGTGCTTATGATAGGGATTTAAAAAATAGAAAGCCACGTTTCTGACATCTGCACACTTTGCCCGAATTATATCATAAAAGTGTAATTCACCAGTACCATATTTGCAGTATGGAGCCTGGCTGCAGAATCTCTGTCTCTCTCTGTCTCTTTGTCTCTCTGCATGTTTCTCTCTGTCTCTCAGTCTGTCTCTCTCTCTGTCTCTCAGACTCTCTCTCTCTCTATCTCTCTCTCTCTCTGTCTCTCTCTCTGTCTCTCTCTCTGTCCCTCTCTGACTCTCTTTCTCTCTATTTCTCTGTCTCTCTCTCTCTGTCTCTCTCCATCTCTGTCTCTCTGTCTCTGTCTCTCTCTGTCTGTCTGTCTGTGTGTCTGTGTGTCTGTCTGTCTGTCTGTCTGTCTGTCTGTCTGTCTGTCTCTCTCTCTCTCTCTCTCTCTCTCTCTCTCTCTCTCTCTGTGAAATCATGGAAAATCAAGTGTATTTGTTAACAGTGTTTGGATGAATGAGCATTGTGGATGTGTTGTGAAGGGGAAGTGAAAAGTTGCCATGGTAGTTTAGATGTCCACTTCCCTGAGATTGTTGGGAGGAATGGAAAGTTTGTTAGGTGTGTGGGTGCATGGTTATATGTGTAAGTCTTTTTCCCTCTCTTTCCCTCCCTACCTCCCATAGATGCTGATGAGCATTGTGTGTGTGTGTGTGTGTGTGTGTGTGTGTGTGTGTGTGTGTGTGTGTGTGTGTGTGTGTGTGTGTGTGTGTGTGTGTGTGTGTGTGTGTGTGTGTGTTTCAATAGAAAATAAATAATTCGAATTTAGGATGCATCCTGACTATGATGTGTTCCCAGTACTACTTGTTACTTGCATTGATAGCTATTGTGATCAGTGTTTGATGTAGTGGCTAGTTGTGAGATGTTACTCATCCGTTCGTCCATCCATCCATCCATCCATAAATCCATCCTCTCATTGTCCTGTGGGTGCCGTAGTGAAACTCCAAATTTTATCATTTTCTTAGATAAAAATTTGGCAGAAATTGGACACTTTCTTTTTTGTATAATGTGAGAATCCTTCCAAACTGGTGCTGGTATTGTTACCATTGTATTTGTCTGTATGTCTTTTCCAGATACAATTGATGGGGCCATCCAAGACTTCCAATCCTCTCTGGATATACAGCTCAGACATGTGGAGCCTCACAACAGAATTCGTGCAGAAACGTATCCCTTTGTAATGTGTAATTAGCTTGCAATTGATGTGATGGAGGTCATGCATTTATATATATATTCTTCATAAAAAATTAAGACTTCTTGTTGAAATGACTTATTTTCCTACAAGTAGAATGTAATTTTTAATTGCTCACTCTGTGTGTGTGTGTGTGTGTGTGTGTGTGTGTGTGGCATGCTTGCGGCATGCATGCACGCATGCCTGTGTGTATGCATGTGTGCATGCATGTGCGCACAATCGCTAGTGTGAATGCATGTTTGTGAGTGTGCATGTGTGTAGGCATGTGTGCCTGCAATCTCACTGGCACATCCCTACAGGTTTGGGTGTTGTGTAATTGGTGGATTGCCTAGACCCTTCATGGAAGATTCCGTGACTGTGACAGCTACTACCAGTTGGGCATGGCCTATGGGCTGGCTGGGGACCCGGAGAAGTCTGCTGCCAACTACAGCAAGACCATTGAAGCCAAGATGGGTGAGTTTTGCTGCCTGTGTGTGGATGGTGATGTCAATAACTGGAGTCTGCCCACAAAAAGGTAGAACCGGGCATTTCTGATGGCAGTGAGGAGATCATGTAGACTAGTTCTTTCTTCACTCCTCTATACCCTTCTAAATCTAACCCTAACCCTAACCCTAACCCTAATCCAGGCACGGGGCATTCAGGCAAAAGGGGCGTAACGTCTATAAGCCCCCTTCACTTCCATTACTATCCATTCTTTCTTCACCCTTCAATACCTCTCGGTTCCATCACTACCCTCCCCCTGTGGGTTTGGGGTAAGAATTGACCCACCACATCTCCCTACATGATTCATAAGAGGCGAATAACTAGGGACACCGTGACTGGATTACGTTTACTCTAAACTGTTCTAGTGATTTTCGTGCTTTATGGCCTTACATAGCCTTAGACAAAGGCTGATAGGCCGTAAAACACTATCCATCCATCCATCACTACCCATCCCCCCGTGGGTTCGGGGTAAGAATTGACCCACCACGTCTCCCTACGCATTTCGTAAGAGGCGAATAACTAGGGACACCGTTACTGGATTACGTTTACTCTAAACTGTTCTAGTGATTGTCGTGCGCAATGGCCTTGCATAGTCTACAAAGGCTGATAGGCCGTAAAACACCATCCATCCATCCATCACTACCCAATCTTTCTTCACCACTCTATACCTTTCACATCCATCACTAGCCATTGTTTCTTCACTTCTCAGTGCCCTAGAGCCCTTCACCTCCATCACTATCAGTTCTTTCTTCATCCACTGCTGTAGAAGATTGTAACATAAGGCTGATGCCGCTTGGTGCTCCTCTCATCAGCTGGAACTCCTGACTGCCTGCTCCAGTGTCTGGTGTGCCTGTCTCTCTCTTTGTCTGTATCTCCGTGTCTGTGTCTGTCTCTCTCTTTGTCTCTTTATCTCCGTGTCTGTGTCTGTCTCTCCGTGTCTGTGCCTGTCTCTCTCTTTGTCTCTTTATCTCCGTGTCTGTGTCTGTCTTTCTGTGTCTTTGTGCCTGTCTCTCTCTTTGTCTCTTTATCTCCGTGTCTGTGTCTGTCTTTCTGTGTCTTTGTGCCTGTCTCTCTCTTTGTCTCTTTATCTCCGTGTCTGTGTCTGTCTTTCTGTGTCTTTGTGCCTGTCTCTCTCTTTGTCTCTTTATCTCCGTGTCTGTGTCTGTCTTTCTGTGTCTTTGTGCCTGTCTTGATCTGTCTCTCAGTGCCTGTCTCTGTCTTTTTGTGCCTGTTTCTGTGCCTCTCTGTCTCTCTATGCCTGTCTCTGTCTCTGTATCTCTGTGCCTGTCTCTCTGTGCCTGTCTCTGTTTCTGTCTATCTCTGTCTCTTTCTCTCTTTGACTCTCTGTATCTTTGTTTCTGTCTCTGTCTCTTTGTGTCATTCTGTCTGCAAGTATGTCTCACTGTGTGTCTGTCAGTATCTCTGTCTGTCTGTCTGTCTGTCTGTCAGTATCTCTGTCTGTCTGTCTGTCTGTCTGTCTGTCTGTCTGTCTGTCTGTCTGTCTGTCTGTCTGTCTGTCTGTCTGTCTGTCTGTCTGTCTGTCTGTCTGTCTGTCTGTCTGTCTGTCGTTCTGTCTGGGTTTTGGTCTGTCTCTCTGTCTGTCGTTCTGTCTGTGTGTCTGTCTGGGTGTTGGTCTGTCTGTCTGTCTGTCTCTCTCTCTCTCTCTCTCTCTCTCTCTCTCTCCATTCCTCTCGCCTCTCGGACTGTCTCAAGGCTTCGCTGAGCCTCATCTCTGTCCATTCTGAGACGTTGTCCTCCCATCTTTTCCTTTGTCTGCCTCTCCTCCTCCCTCCTTTTACTGTGCCTTGTAACACAGTCTTGGCACGCCGACGATCGTGAGACGTGCCCACACCACTTTAGTTTGCGTCTTTTCACAGTGGTCAATAGTTCTTCATAGGGCCCGATGGCTTGCCTGATTCTGTTTCGGACTTCCTTGTTTGTGATGCGGTCCTTGTACTACCCGTTTGTAGGAGATGCCGAGGAGTCGTCGAAAGCATCTCATTTCCATGGCCTGTATTCTTCTCTCCAAGTCAGCTGTTAGTGTTCATGACTCACAGGCATACAAAAATATAGACATGACCAGGGCGCGCATCAGTCTGATCTTTGAGCTGAGGGCTATGTTCCTGTCCTTCCAGATGGTCTTGAGTTTTGTGAGTGCCGCTGTGGTCTGAGCAATTCTGGCGAGTATTTCAGGTTTGGATCCTGCATCTGTGACAATTGCTCCCAGGTATTTGAAGCTGTTGACGGTTTCCAGTTTCTCGCCACAGACCTTGATGTCAGTGCTGATGCCGTTGGTGTTGTTGGTCATCAGTTTGGTCTTCTCTGCACTGATCTGCATGAAAAAATTTTTGGAGGTTGTGTCTAAGCGCTCCATTAAGTTCTCCAGCTCCTTTTCACTTACGGCCAGGCCATCTATGTCGTCAGCAAAACGTAAGTTTGTGATTGTTCTGCCGCCAATGCTGACTGTCCTCTTGTGGTCTTTTAGGGCGTCAGTCATTATTCTTTCCCATTGTACACAGTGTCAACATATGCTTCGGCGTGTAGATGCGTCGACCTGCATTTCCATTTTTAAAATACAGGAGCTGTCACGACCTATTGATGCATTCAACTTACAGCTTTGATAAATTAATGTTGTTCATGGCTTACATTTTCTTTGGATGGGTTTCTAGTATCCCCAAATACAGCGTTTTTCTGTGCGAACCGTAGACATGTCCGCCATTTAATTGTGCAAATACGCGAGAACGAGGCTCTAAAGTCGCCCGGCATAGGCGTTAGGGCACCTCACTGGCTGCCCCAAATTTCGACCCTCCTATTCCAGCTGCTGGATGCCGTAAGTCCTTGTGGCAGCTTCATAAAACGGCGACCACATGGGCTGAGGGGGTGGAAGAAATTTAAGTCATCTGCAGCCCCTATTCCGTCGCTATGACATGGGGGGAAACGATTGTAAAACTGGGCCCAGAGGCGCTTTTCGTTTCAAAAGAGATTAAATCTAAAAAAGTCAGAGGCGAGCGCTTACGGCGAGCGCTTACGGCGAGCGCCCGTGAAGCCCGAAGCTTTTCTTCTCATTGAACGTGTCTATGCAGGTGATCGCCGTGAGCGCTCAACTCTGAACCGTTTTTTAAAATACCTTTTGAAACGAAATGCGCCTTTGATCCCGCGAGAAGATGATTGCGTATGATGCGTTTAAATTGCCTCTGCAAAACCTGCCTGAGGTTAGGTTCATGTCACGTGCCGATGTTCCTTGTGTCCCATAAGTCCTGTAGTCTTGAAACAGTAATTCTTTGACATCAGGCCGAGCCTCAGGGGGTCGAAAAGCCTTGCTCCAACTATTTCAGCAGCTCTCATCCTCATCTTCCCAAGACAAACTCCTTCCAAGTCATTTGCAAGCTAGTCATTATTGGTCATGTTCAAAAAAATAACAGTTGCATGTAAATTGATTTATGGACAAAATCAACAAAACACATACACTTTTTTGGTTTTCATCAGTATGCTTTAAATTTCCATGAAAATCTTCCACCTGGGACATGCTGAAAGAGGAAAGTCTTTGGAGTTCCCGTAAAACGAATCAAGAAAAAGGTTAGAAATACGTCACAAATCATTCAGGTTCGCTGAAATTCTACAACTCGGAATGTTCAGAGGAAAATACACCACAGCCAGAAATGGCAGTGAGG
>JAWQFJ010021750.1:0-5000 GCA_034096865.1 Theodoxus fluviatilis
CATACCAACACAATAAATAAACAAGCAAGCAGACAACCAATCGACAATCTAAACAAGAATGAAATAAGCAAATAAAGAGAACAAACAAGCAAGCAAACACAAACGAGATAAGTGAATCAAAACAAAATATTTACAAAATACAATTACGAGAATATGTACGGGGAGCTGTGAAGTTGAGCGGGTGGGGTCAGTGGGAGGGAGGGGGAGGGGGGGGGGGGCTATTTGGCAGATGTGTATGCAAGAGAGAACAGGTGTGTCTTTAGATCAGCGCGGAAAGAGTCAGACTCGGAAGAGGGATACAGACGAAGATTAGCAGGGAGAGAGTTCCAGACGAGAGGAGCGGAGGCAAAGAAAGAGCGGTCACCAAAAGATGATTTCATTTTACGAGGGACGAGGGTGGTGGTGTTTGCTGAAGAGCGAAGTGTTCTGCGTGGCGTGTAAGTGTCTATGAGGGCTGTGAGGTATGCGGGTCCTGTCTGTGTGAATGCGTTGAAAGATAAGCATGCAATTTTGTAAGTGATACGGTCCTCAACACGGAGCCAGTGTAGTTTCTGAAGGTAGGGGGTGATATGCTCAGATTTGCGGACTTTACAGATCAGGCGAGCGGCGTTGTTCTGCAGTTTTTGTAACCTGTCAATGAGATACTCGGGACAGCCATAAAGCAAAGCATTACAATAATCTAGCTTGGATAGAATGAACGCTGAGACAAGGGTCTTTGCCGCTTGCTCAGAGAGATAGTGACGGATTGAACCGATGCGACGGAGCTCAAAGTTCATAGAACGAATGATGGTCTGAACCTGTGCATGCATAGTGAGGTGGGAATCTAACGTAACGCCTAGATTTTTCACTGTGTTAGAAAAGGGGACAGTAGCATTGCCGATGGTGATGGACTCTGGGAGCTGGACAGAGGTAGACATGCGTGGTGAAGAGGCAACCATTGCCTCGGTCTTCTCATCATTTAATTTCAGCTTATTGAATGTCATCCATGACTTCACGTCAAGGACACACGCTTGCATTGAGTGCATAAGAATGTCGAAACACTTGGGATCACCCGACTTTTGCGCCTGCGTATCATCTGCATAAGAATGATGAAGAACCGAATGGGCAGTCATGATATCTGCGAGAGGAGTGGTGTACAGAACAAATAGAACTGGTCCTAAGACCGACCCTTGGGGCACGCCATAGCGCAGCAGAGTAGGATCAGAAGTGTTATTGTTGATGGATACAGTCTGAGTACGGTTGGACAAGTACGACGAAAACCAGTTCAAGGCAGAGCTGCTAACGCCAAACACAAATTCAAGACGGCTGATGAGAATAGCATGATCTATTGTGTCAAATGCTGCCGATAAATCGAGCAGCGCCAGAATAGAGACTTCTCCTCTGTCTAGAGCACGTAGAAGGTCATTTACAATTTTCACTAAAGCTGTTTCTGTACTGTGTCCAGGCCGATATGCAGACTGTAGGGGGTTAAACAGTTGGTTGGACGTGAGGTGAGCAGAGAGCTGAGACAGAACTACCTTTTCTATCAGTTTTGAAACAAATGACAAGTTACTAACAGGCCGGAAGTTTTTTAACTCATTATGGTCCAGGTTAGGTTTCTTCAACAGTGGGGTGACGAGAGCAGTTTTGTGGACATCCGGGAAGGTTCCAGAAGTGAGGGACTCATTTATAATCTTAGTCAGGGTGGGGAGCACTACGTCTAAACACTCAAAGAGCAGGGGAGTTGGGATGGGGTCCAGTTCACATGTTTTAGGGGCGGAGTTAGACAAGATCTTGCGGATGTCTGATTCAGTGACAGGGGCGAACGTTTCTAGGAAATTGCCACTGAATGGTTTACCAAGGGGGTGTGGGACAGAAGGCTGAGAGTCAAGGTCCTCTCGCAGCTTATCTACCTTGGTCATGAAATAGTTAGAAAACACGCTGGGGAGTGAGGATGAGGGATACACCGTGGGAAGCTGGGTAGGGCTTTTTCTCGCACACATATCATTGGTGATGTGATACAACTCCTTGCTAGACTTTGCCTCAGCGATTTGAGATGTGTAGAACATTGATTTTGCTTTATGGACAATGAACGTCACAAAATTCTTGGCCTTTATGTACAACTGATGGTACACAGTCAAACCCGACTCCCTCCACTCTCTCTCGGCACGGCGCCGATCCCTCTTTGCCTGTAGCAGTTCATCTCCAAGAAGACCAAACCACGGAGTCACCCTCTTAGAGGACACTTTGCGCCTGGAGACAGGGGCGTGCTTATCAAGAACAGCCTTGAGGGCGGTGTTGTACTGACTGGCAGAACAGTCCTCATAGCGAGCTAACTCCGCGGTGAGATCCCCCCGGAAAGCTGCTCTGTCAATGGCACTGAGATTGCGCACAACGCGGAACACAGGGACAGGTGAGGGGAGGTCCATGTCAAACTCTACTAGCACACAGAAATGATCCGACTCTAGAGCACGCGTTACTTCCGACACACGGTGAATTCCATCTGCAGGTCTCTCAATCACCAGGTCCAGAGTGTGACCATGCTTATGTGTGGGTCCTACCACAGTCTGACATAGATTGTACATGCTAAGAAGATCCAAGAGTTTTCTAGCACTACGATTGTGCAGACAGTCCACATGAAAGTTGAAGTCACCCAACAGACACACATGACCATGCAAAGCGTTGCAATGGTCCAACAGTTCCGGCATCTGATTGAAGAACATGACCTCAGTAAGTTTGTTCTTAGAGGTCGGCCACGGTCTGTACAAACACATGAAGTGAGCAGCACTGTGAGCAGATGCAAGCGACACCTGCACAAGCTCAAACGACGCATGGTCAAAAACAAAAGAGGTTGTGAACGTGAGGTGAGGTGTGAGTGTGTTCTTAAAAATTACAGCTATTCCCCCTATTCAAAGAGTGCACAAATTGGACATTTTCCACGCTGATCCGATTTTCGAGTGGATAAGGTGTATATTTCGAAAGCATATAGTATTGCTACAAGCACACACATTCGCAGTAAAACCCTTCCGTGCGACGAATACGAAATAGAGGACATGCATTCCTCTTTTTGTTGCTGTCAACGGGAACATAAACAAAGTGAATGGACACCCTGAAGTTGCGGTTTACACAAGCAAGTTTGGCTAGCTGTTCGGTACTTTGTCACCTGCCAGCTGTTCGGTACTTTGTCACCTGCCAGTTGTTCGGTACTTTGTCACCTGCCAGTTGTTCGATACTTTGTCACCTGCCAGCTGTTCGGTACTTTGTCACCTGCCAGTTGTTCGATACTTTGTCACCTGCCAGCTGTTCGGTACTTTGTCACCTGCCAGCTGTTCGGTACTTTGTCACCTGCCAGTTGTTCGGTACTTTGTCACCTGCCAGTTGTTCGGTACTTTGTCACCTGCCAGTTGTTCGGTACTTTGTCACCTGCCAGTTGTTCGGTACTTTGTCACCTGCCAGTTGTTCGGTACTTTGTCACCTGCCAGTTGTTCGATACTTTGTCACCTGCCAGCTGTTCGGTACTTTGTCACCTGCCAGCTGTTCGGTACTTTGTCACCTGCCAGCTGTTCGGTACTTTGTCACCTGCCAGCTGTTCGGTACTTTGTCACCTGCCAGTTGTTCGGTACTTTGTCACCTGCCAGTTGTTCGGTACTTTGTCACCTGCCAGTTGTTCGGTACTTTGTCACCTGCCAGTTGTTCGGTACTTTGTCACCTGCCAGTTGTTCGGTACTTTGTCACCTGCCAGTTGTTCGGTACTTTGTCACCTGCCAGTTGTTCGGTACTTTGTCACCTGCCAGTTGTTCGGTACTTTGTCACCTGCCAGTTGTTCGGTACTTTGTCACCTGCCAGCTGTTCGGTACTTTGTCACCTGCCAGCTGTTCGGTACTTTGTCACCTGCCAGCTGTTCGGTACTTTGTCACCTGCCAGCTGTTCGGTACTTTGTCACCTGCCAATTGCTCGGTACTTTGTCACCTGCCAATTGTTCCGACTCATGTCCAAATCCATCCTTTGCTCTGACAGCTGCTAAGCAGTCCGCGTCTGTTACTCTTGACAGGTTCTTGTAAATGAGGTGTTGCACGGAGGCGTACCAATACCCTGCCTAATTATAGCTAATCGTGGCACCCAAATCTCAGTATCTCTGGGGGAAAATAGTCCGTCGTTTTGGCACAGAATGTCTTCGGCCAAAACAAGTTGTGGTTCCGGTAACCAACGGATCTCTTTTTCTGTCGACCCTAACATCTTTGTTTTGAATCATGAAAAAAGAAAAAAAATTGAAGGTAAAAAAACAAACTAGGTGCTGTCCCATCTGATAAATCTATTGTATACATAACATTTATCGAAACACACGCATACACATACTCAAAAGTGTGCAGTCTCAATCTGGCCTCATTTTAAAAGGAGAAAAAGAAGCCGGGCTTATCCACCGACCCTATTTTTTCCATAATATGTTGACCATATCTACTTATTTCTCATCATTTTCCATACTTCTGCCTTTTTATAGAGAAACAATGTATGCTGATTGATGGGCAAAACAAGGAATGAAAGAAAACATAGAGAGATTGTCTGTAAGATCACTTCAAGTATTTAAACATACTAAAAATCTGATTGTGCAGTGATGCAGGGTGGTGCTGGGTGAAATCAAGGATGGTGCTAATAGAAATGAAACAGGCGTTTTGTGGCATGATCTATAATCTACTTTCGGCACAGATGCAATGTTCAGACTAGCGTGGGGTAGGACACCTGCAGAAAGTACATAAACTGCCGTCAGCCGTGCTGAGGAAGAGGCAGAGAGGGTATGGGTGATCTGGTCAGCCGTGCTGAGGAAGAGGCAGAGAGGGTATGGGTGATCTGGTCAGCCGTGCTGAGGAAGAGGCAGAGAGGGTATGGGTGATCTGGTCAGCCGTGCTGAGGAAGAGGCAGAGAGGGTATGGGTGATCTGTCCCACCATGAGGAGAGGATCCTGGAAGATGTTTGCCCTGTGGTATACGGTACATCCGGGGCCGATCAAAGTCGATTTACTACAG
>JAWQFJ010021750.1:7500-10000 GCA_034096865.1 Theodoxus fluviatilis
GTGGGTGTGGGGTGGAGGCGATGGTAGTAAAGAATGGAATGAAGGTGGGGGAAGGAGAAGGGATGAATGGGTTGTTGGGTCCACACAAGGACTGATACAGAGCAGAAGAGTGCAAGCGAGCTGGCGGAAGCAGACAGAGGATGTGGTACAGGAGAGTCATGCAGAGTTGAACGATAGAGACAGTATTCATGTTCACGGGTTCATCCAAGTCGAGTGTAAACACCTATGTCCAGACTCGGGAAAGTCTCTGCGACATCTACGGTCAGTTGATGCGCCACGTGCAGAACTTGGGTGATCTGTTCCAGAGTGGACGATGCCTTCATGGTGCCAGGACAAGGGCGAAGCTCCATTTCCTGCGTCGTCTGAGACCGGAAGGCCAAGAGTCAATAGATCGTGGTACAGAAACACAATACAGGAAAGAAGTATTTTTTGCTGACGAGTTTCAGCCACGAGATGTGAATGAGACCAGCCGAACTGAGCCGTGGTCGTGCACAGTCATTGGTCGCATTGGATGACGACAGCAGTGGCGCCGGAAGTTAGAATTCGGTCTGGAGGGTGGCACAGGGTCTGTGGCAAGGGAGGCAACTCTGGCTGTGTGACCACCCTTGGTGTTCAAGCCTAGCACATGCTGCAGGATGTAACACGGTATCAGGAAGTGCAGTATTCTACCTAATTTCCCCACCATCTGTCTCCGCACTGCTGCTTCCGTGGATGACATGAGGCAGTTGTGCAACGAGGGGAGTGGAGGAGTGGGTCGGGATATTCCTGCCTTTTTCGAATGGCAGGATTTTTTAAGAACTGCCCATGATGTTTTGTTGTGATCATATGTCCCACGCAACGCAGCTGGTTTTTATATAACGAGGGCCTCGGTTTCAAGTTTTCTTGATCTTGCAATCATGTTACTGTTGCCCTCAGGCAGCAGTCATGAAGCTCAGGAACTTCAAGATGATCAGAATACTGATGTCCCCATGTTGCTTTGGTTTCAGACTCTCAACTCTATCTTCACGTCAGCTGCCCGCAAGTTAATTGAAGTTTTCTCTTCCTGGTGCATCTGGCTATGAAGAGCCCTGGCATGACAAGAGAGTCACGCAGAGGCTCTATTACTCGGTTGCCTTTCGCAATAATGACTTGCTGTCGTCCGGTCCCCCCCCCCTCCCACCGGTTCTAGCAGCTTCCGTCCTCCCCGCGCCATCGCACTCCCTCATTTCTCTTGTCCGTGCAGTTTTTTCTCTGCCCTTCTAAAGATCCCCTCCTCAGAATGTCTCCTTACTTTCATCACATGGCCATGCCTAAAGGTATGTCATGTCTCTTTTCCTCTTTCTCAGCGAATCTCTCTGTGTTTCTCTCTTTCTTATTATCTCTGCGCTGTTGTGGACATTTATGCACAGGCACAGACAGACACACAAAAACACTGACACACAAACACTAATATGAAAAATATACATATACAACCACACACACATACACACACGCAAGCACACGCACGCACGCGCGCGCACACACACATATTCACACACGCATGCACGCACGCACGCACACAAAGATGGCATAGACGTTATTCACGCAGCGGCCATTTTGAAATCGAAAACGAGACGAGGGTCGCAAAAATTTAATGGCGTCCAGCGTCTACGGCGAAAGCGAAGGCTTCATCATTACATAGACACTGCTGTGTTCCTTATTGCAAGAACGATGATCGATACGACGAGAACTCCAGACTGTCCTTTTTCAAATTCCCCACAGACAAGAAGCAGAAGAAACTATGGATCTGGAAGATTCGGCGTGATCCTGGCAAAAAATGCAAGGTAACAAGAGCTTAGTTAGATCTAGGTATTGAATATAGCCATTATAGGTACGTGAGAAAGATGTGTGGGAACGCCGGCTGCACGCTCTCTCTCGCTTGTGACCTATTTTGGTTTCACGCTTAGAATATTTGAATCTGCACTCAATAAAAGTAAGAAGGATTCGTGGTGACCTAATAGAGACTTACAAATTATACAATAATCTCGTAGACGTGGAGTGGAGCGACTTCTTTAAGTCACCAAGTTGTACCAGTACGAGAAATGCAGACGGAAAAGTGTTTGTTCAACGTAGAAATACTAACCTAAGAAAGTATTGTTTCAGTAATCGTGTTGCTAACCTGTGGAATAACCTTCCGTTTCAGCTCAAGACTGCACCGACCACTAACGTTTTCAAAAACCAACTGGACAAGGATCTTACATTCATATCGTTATCTAGAAGCTATGATGAGTGACATTGTCGCAATAGGAAAATTGCGCTAAGACATATATATAACGCAACACATTACGATGGGGGCGTTCAAAAGGCTTCACGGCCTACATCTAGCCTCTCAACAACTACTACTACTACTACTACTACTACTACTACTACTACTACTACTACTACTACTACTACTACTACTACTACTACTACTACTACTACTACTAAATACTACTACTACTACTACCACCACCAAAATTATGATCTGCCCCTTACCATATTT
>JAWQFJ010021750.1:15000-24269 GCA_034096865.1 Theodoxus fluviatilis
AGGTCTCGGCCAGATCCTTGCGTGGTAGTATCATCACCAGTACAATCCCTCAATTCAGTATTTGACCAAACTAGGTACACATACCCTTGAAACAGGGTTGAAGCTAAGCCACCATTTTAATCCATCGTCTAACGCCTCCAAGCATGCAAAATCTCTACGGATCATTGTGCTGCGGGAGTCACAGCAGAATTAAGTCAGTAAAACCTAAAGGATCTATTCACGGACCCTGGGCTGGCGAGAGTCTTCCCCTAAATAACGACCTCACGCATAGCAATATCGTACAGGCTGCATGCACGGGTACACATCCTCCTAAACTTCATGGAATACATGCCAAGTCAAAACATTTCATCGGAAGCGAACGTACAGAGCATAATGAGTAAACAGAATCATTGGCGATCAGCAAGTGGACGTAATGTTCTCCAACAGCACGACTGCTCTGAACATTGATATCTCATCCTCATGGACAAGTTCAGCATTCGACCTCTCTGGAAGTCTCCGACGAGAAGGCGAGAACAATGGGACCTTTTCAAACCCCCAGTCCCTCCAGAGAGCTGGTCGTGTCGCAAAGATCAAGGTCACAGTCGCCCTTGTAAGGTCCGCGCCAACGCGGGACGGAAGGTGCTACATCAGCATGGGGTAGGTGATGAGCTTGCCCGAGTCCCACCCGAAGATGAGGCGCGACCTGGGGTTGTAGGCGATCATGGCGTTGCGGTTGTAGGGGTTGTTGAAGTGGAGCGATGGGTTGGAGCTAGACTCCGTGTACACGTCGTAGGCATAGTCTATCTGGGTGCGGGCATCGTCCAGGCTGCCGATCAGGTACAGCACGCCGCACGCCAGAAAGCCATTTCCGTAGGTTCCGACGGTGATGTCCGCCAGCTCCCACCCCTTCATAACCAGGAGGCTCTCTGCGTCCAATCTGACCAGTCGCAGTTTTTCCGAGCCGTGCGTGGCGAACACGGCCCAAAGTCCGTTCTCATCCACGGAGAAGTCCACGCGCGTGTTCGCGCGTGAGAAGACGTATTTCTTCCCAGAGTACACCACGTCCGGAAGTTGGCGCGTGACGTTGACGATCTTGAGGTGAAGGTCGTAGCGTACCACGCGGTCTTCACCCCCCCAGTGGTAGTAAAGGAAGCCCCCGTAGACCACGTGACCTGTGCCAAAGTAGGGGAAGGTGCCCAGGGTGTGGATGTAGACCGGCTGGTTCCGGTCTACTGCCCCTGAGTCAGCAAACTCCAGGACGCGGTTGCCATGGAAATCCGGTGTGATCCAGATCTTGCTGGCGTCCCCAGGTAAGGCAGGATTTGCGTCCATGAGCCACGCCCCCTCGCTCTCCTGGCGCTGGTGCTGGTAGAGCGGCTTCCCTATGATCTTGATCTTACACTCTGGGAAGGAGAGCGGGAAGCAACAGTGCAGAGAGAAATTCCTTCGTAATGTAGAATGTCAATAAAGCAATGACAAGCAGAGAACAGCAGTGTAGGGAGGGATTTCCCTCCACGTGTACACTGTACAAGAATCGTAGGGAAGCAGGAAGCGTTCAGTATTAGTGAACTTTTTATCCACTTGAGTTCCTTAGATAATCTTTGACAACAACAAGCGTATGCTCTGTCCCTTCATTTGCATTTCTCTTTCATCTTGCAAAAGAAAAGCATGACTTGACTGTGGGTTTTCATCTCATACGACCAATCAAAAGGAGGATAATAGAAACAACCGCTTTTGTGCACTGATGAAAATGCCGGCAGCTGACAGACACTGAAATATACGACGTCTAGAATACTTTGAATTGATAGTCTTGTAGAACCGTCGTTAATATTCTATTGCCATGATAACATAATATGACAGTGAATCAGTAAGAACAAACATTTCTTTGTTTCACTGCAATGCTTGTGAATTAGTAAAACATTATGACACTTCAAAAATAATAAACAAGTAAAGGTTTTCGACCACTTTTAGATGTAATTTCATTATTTTGAATTTTGAACAACAAATCTTTATTACTCAATGGAATACTTAACCTTAAAACATGTAGACTTAAACGGCTTCTCACAAAAATGAAAAATGTAGAAATGGTGTAAAATAATAAGTGAACGAATCAAAGCAAAGAAAAACACATGGAAATCTATTTTCACGTCCAGAAGCACCACAAAACTGTGTAGACAATCATATTCTGAAAGGAGGAAAGACAACATAGAAAAGCAACACCTGTCACTAAAACGTAAGCCGTGCTATACAAGGAAATACAAGATCCGACAAAACCGAAAGTGAGCACGGGATAAACACGAGAAAGGTACATGTATATTTTACAGTACGTGTCTCGCCGCACACCATTTGAAAACAGCAACCGTATTTATCCACATCAGTAATCCATTTAAGGGTGACACAAAAAAAGTATCATCACCTAAACTTGAATAACTTTTGAAATATTCAATTAATTCTTATTTTCTTTTAGATTCATCAAGAAAAAGCCTTGCTCTGTGAGTGTACCAAAGTGGAACTTCGAGATGCCTTGGACCACTGAGCAAAAGACATTTATAGTCGAGGCATATTTTCGGCTGAAGTCTATTCATGCAGCTCAGCTGCAATTCAGACAACGGTTCGGATGTCGGGAATTTCCTCTCCACAGGACGATCTACAGTTGGGTCAACAAGTTCAGAACCCATGGGACTGTGCTAAACTTAAATGGTAAAGACACTAACTGACAATCATACTCTGGACGACCAAAATCATCAAGGACACCACCCAACGTTGCTGCAGTCAGAGACTCTGTTGCCCGCAGCCCAAACAAGTCTGTGCGTCGTCGAAGTCAAGATCTTGGAATCAACCGGGAGTCCGTGAGGAGAATTTTGATCTCAGAACTCCACTTGTATCCTTACAGAATACAGATTAAACAAAAGCTTACACCTGCTATGGCAGTGTTTCCCTGACCGACTGATCAGCCGCAGATGTGACCCAGAGTGGTCGCCGCATTCACCGGACTTGAACCCCCAGATTTTTATCTGTGCAAATACCTAAAGGACAGGGTGTATGTAAACAACCCCCAGACCATCCCAGACCTGAAGGCAGCAATCACAGCAGCCATAAGAGCGATCCCAAGGGAGGAGTACGAGAGGCGAACTTTGCACAACGGATCCAAGTGTGTTCGCAGCGCCAGGGAGCACAATTGGAGCACATATTGGATCGCCAGTGACACAGAGAGTTTTTGAAGTACAGATGTGAAACTTTAGGGATGTCTGCTACATAGACTTGATCTAATGTCACCAAAGTTTTGTGTTGATCTGAGTACAAGTTCAAAAGTTATTCGAATTTTGGTGATGATACTTTTTTGTGTCACCCTGTTAATGTAACCAGCAATTTTATTCGGTCATACATTTGTTTACGAATATGCATTTAACAAAATATAGATAAGCAAACAAGAACTTAACTTTATCTGACCAAACATTGAACATCGAAATATATTTGGTAGAGCTCGACGGAAAGAAAAGTGTGTTCACTCATTTCAGGAAGATTATATTCTTACATACATTTTGGTATACAAACCCAACAAATAAGAAAGGTTCCCACCTCACAAATGAGTTGGAGGAATCAGAAGAAATATGATGTAACACACTTAATGGAGTAATAACCAAAACAATTCAAATAATGCTAAATATATCAAGTTAATGCAACAAACTACAAGACAAATTACAATGGAAGCCTTTTAATGTCTCGACCACTTACGAAAACCATTCAACGAATAGTGTCGCCGTAATTCTCAGTTCCGCATAACATTTCATGATACACCTCGGTTCAGGTTTGCACAATTCTAAAGGCGTACAGCAGTTTTACTCAAGCGGCTTCCACTGTTTGTAACACATACAAGTGGAGAGGGAAAAAAGGCAGGCAACTGATTTGACGCCATGCACATAACGTTCAGGCAGAGCAAGGCAGGGGAACAGGAAGAGACAGGGAGAGTCAGGCCAGCCAGTTACAGATTCCGCAGAGAGTAGCAGGCCAGGCTGGCCAGGATGAGCACTGAGGAGGAGTGGATCCGTCCTGATGCGTCCTCCATGCTGGAAAGTCTAGCACCTGCAAGACATGTTAGTAGAAGCCAGGCAAGTGGAGAGAGAGAGAGAGAGAGAGAAAGACAGAGAAAGAAAGACAGAGAAAGAAAGACAGAGAGAGATACAGAGAGAGGGAGAGAGACACAGAGAGAGAGAAAGTGAGAGAGACAGAGACAGAGAGAGGGAGGGAGGGAGAGAGAGAGAGAGAGAGCGAGAGAGAGAGAGAGAGAAAGAGACAGACAGACAGACAGACAGACAGACTGACAGAGACACACAGAGAGAAAAGAAGAGAGAGATAGATAGACACAGAGAGAGACACAGAGAGAGAGAGAGAGACAGAGACAGAGAAAGAGAGAGAAGTGATGGGAAGAATCAGTAGCAAGAAAAAAGTCCCAACACCAAGACCCGTGTTAGTTGACCATTTCGCAGCACTGACACTCAACCAAACAACGCTTGTTGTCCATTTGGATGGAGAAATCTCTTCTCCATTCCGCAGCAGTTACGGCGTGTGTATACGATGGAAATTCTCCCATCGCTCAGCCACTCGATATTACTAGAGCACAACCAGCTGAATTGTGCCCACCATCAAGGTCAAATGTATTTGAAAACTTTCTGTTGGATGACCAACACTTGACATTTTACAGTATTGTGTCAAACACTGTGTTTCATAAAAGTACGGGTGCTTATTGCACAGTTATTTTTATATATTTAAAAAAATCCAAGCACGGATGTGGCGAGGGTGGCAGTGCTGCACTGCTGAGACGCACCAGAGAGCAAAGTAGGTCAGACACCAGTATGACCCAACTCCATCTTGCACGGAAGGTCGCGTACAAGTATGCTGGGCCAGCGTAATACGTGACAATGCAAAAACGACCTCTGCCGAGTCAGGTGATTTTGCAGCACGCCTTTCGTGCCAGGGGCTGGGCGACACAGAGCTTGGTTCACGCTCTCAGCCCCAACGCCATGGACGTACGACATCATCGCCCTCGAGGACTACCATGTGTCTGACAACACGTTTCAGGTGAGAGATCATCTCACCCTGTCTTCTCTTCTCCGAAGGACGAGATGAAGGTCTGGCCGTGCCAGGGCGGACATTTGCTCTGTAGTGCGTCATCAGTCTACGTACCACACGGCGTCCTCGACCACAGGTCCTGAACCAGACTAATGTGGGAACGTGCAGTTAGTGGCAAAACCCAGTTCTGTCTAGTCAGGATGAGGCACGCATAACTGTGCTGGGAAAAATTGTCTAACTGGCGTGAGACTCCCGTCGCAGTCGATAAACATGTAGGATGATTTGTACCATTAAGTTTTAGTTGCATCAATGGAAAAGGCACTGAAGGTGTTGCATTGCTTTCCCCAGGTGAGGAAAACATGAGAACTTGAATGGGCTTGTAAGTTGTATGACTTTGTTGTATAAAAATGCGGTGTCAATCCAGTGAAATTTGTCGCAAAAAAAAAGCATGGGAATAAAAGGACTCTATGGAGCCATGAGTTTCTGTGTGTGTGTGTGTGTGTGTGTGTGTGTGTGTGTGTGTGTGTGTGCGTGGGTGCGTGTGTGTGCGTGCGTGGGTGCGTGGGTGCGTGTGTGTGTGTGTGTGTGTGTATGACTCTACCAGAATGACAGAAGAAACTGGTTTATCACCACCAGGCATGTGTGCTACTGGTAAATTTGATAACTTAAAAAAACAGTCCCATTCCAGGCGACGATGCCACCTTCTGCAAACTCCCGTCAACAAAACGTAGTTTCCATTCGAGTCTGTGGCAACCACGTCAGCAGTCACGTCGTCAAGAGGCGTGCTTCGCAGAAACTACTGAAGCTTATGGAGTCAACCCTTGCCCTCAGCAGTCCACGCGCGCCGCTCCTCGGCATGCAGAGAGAGCTCTGAGACTGCGGGGCTGACATGCTTCCACGTTACCTGCCACTCTGGGAGGAATGGTTGGCTCGGGGGTGGTAGTCGGGGTGGTGGTTGGGGTGGTGGTGGCTTCTAATACATGGACAGAAATTCTTCATTTTGATCCTTTGATATGAGCGTCAAGTATTGATCCGCAGCGCTGAGCTAAATCGTCTGTGCCCCATGAAAGGTAAGTCTTCTTGTTTGTCAACATGAGTTAATTCAGCATACTTCTGGCATACAGAGATGTTTGAACACATAGAGGTGTGTAATCATCACTGCTGGAGATAATCATTAAAAATAATAATTATGATAGAAATGTTCCTGGAAGAATTTCATTCACAGATTCATCGAAGTTACGGCATTTTGGTGTGTGTGTTTACAATGGACTTTTTAAATGATTGTGTTCACTTTCATTAAACAACAGGGTAGGCGTGAGTGACATACAAGAAGTAAGCCAATGCAAAGTCAATGTCTTGTGTGACTACGCAAAAGTAGTTAGGTTTTAATTCTGCAGTTGTCAATCGTGACACAGTAAATGCCCTTAATTCAATGAAATTCGCAAATTGTCGCATCCCATTGAAACTTCAGGGATTTCAAAACGTGAGAAATTAAGATTTTGATTCACATCCATTCAGTTAAAGAAAGTACCCCAGGTTTAAAATGTATTTATTTGAACAGTTATTAACTTGATTCCTTTGCATATGATGGAAATATGCCATATATTCAGCCAACTCGTTATTGCTCCGAAGTGAAAATATAGATTGAAATGGATACACTAGAAGATGTATTCAATGTAAGCTCACTGATTTGTGCTATCCTTCAAGTCAAAAGAGTCATTTATTGGCTGTATTACCTGTTGAGGTCGTTGTAGGTCTAGTTTTCAGGCCACAAGACACTGCAAAGGAAAAACAGTGTATTTTACTCATTACTGCATGCGCGAGTACGGGTGAATCAGGACGATGGGAGAGTCAACATTGGTATGGACAACACATGTCCAAATAGCCCCGACTGGAGAGTCAACATTGGTATGGACAACACATGTCCAAATAGCCCCGACTGGAGAGTCAACATTGGTATGGACAACACATGTCCAAATAGCCCCGACTGGAGAGTCAACATTGGTATGGACAACACATGTCCAAATAGCCCCGACTGGAGAGTCAACATTGGTATGGACAACACATGTCCAAATAGCCCCGACTGGAGAGTCAACATTGGTATGGACAACACATGTCCAAATAGCCCCGACTGGAGAGTCAACATTGGTATGGACAACACATGTCCAAATAGCCCCGACTGGAGAGTCAACATTGGTATGGACAACACATGTCCAAATAGCCCCGACTGGAGAGTCAACATTGGTATGGACAACACATGTCCAAATAGCCCCGACTGGAGAGTCAACATTGGTATGGACAACACATGTCCAAATAGCCCCGACTGGAGAGTCAACATTGGTATGGACAACACATGTCCAAATAGCCCCGACTGGAGAGTCAACATTGGTATGGACAACACATGTCCAAATAGCCCCGACTGGAGAGTCAACATTGGTATGGACAACACATGTCCAAATAGCCCCGACTGGAGAGTCAACATTGGTATGGACAACACATGTCCAAATAGCCCCGACTGGAGAGTCAACATTGGTATGGACAACACATGTCCAAATAGCCCCGACTGGAGAGTCAACATTGGTATGGACAACACATGTCCAAATAGCCCCGACTGGAGAGTCAACATTGGTATGGACAACACATGTCCAAATAGCCCCGACTGGAGAGTCAACATTGGTATGGACAACACATGTCCAAATAGCCCCGACTGGAGAGTCAACATTGGTATGGACAACACATGTCCAAATAGCCCCGACTGGAGAGTCAACATTGGTATGGACAACACATGTCCAAATAGCCCCGACTGGAGAGTCAACATTGGTATGGACAACACATGTCCAAATAGCCCCGACTGGAGAGTCAACATTGGTATGGACAACACATGTCCAAATAGCCCCGACTGGAGAGTCAACATTGGTATGGACAACACATGTCCAAATAGCCCCGACTGGAGAGTCAACATTGGTATGGACAACACATGTCCAAATAGCCCCGACTGGAGAGTCAACATTGGTATGGACAACACATGTCCAAATAGCCCCGACGGGAGCCACACAGCGCACGAAGAGACACTGTCACCATGGCAGCCACGTCCAGATTCATGACGTTGCGTTGGAAAAGACCGACCACCGTGGAGGATCGCCTTGGCAGCAGTTGATGCAGTTAGACTCCGTGGCTGCCATCACACACACACAGCGTATTAATATATACAGACTGCAGGTTTGTTTACCCATCTCCATCACAGCGTCGACACTCGTACTTGCTCAGACAGATAAACCGATTTTACTTGTCGAAATGGGCGTCGTGTCGTCAACGTTGTCTTCGGGATATGACATAATGTGTACCATGCGTTGAAAGGAAAGTTGCTTTGAAAACACGAGATTCATTGAAATGGCCGCACCTTTGCACAAGAGGAAAGGGCATGGAAGCGATAGAGAATAAAAAAAATTCACACAATGATATGGAATTGTTATCTTACGAAAGGTTCCCAAACAGAACATCGTTTACCTCCATTTTCTCAATGACAAGAATTCAGCAATGACTGATGTCGCTTATGCAAACATTTGACAATTCATTGGTTGTTTTACATCAAAGATACAAGACACTCGGGAGACATACATGTACAGTCGAGACCGGATGTAAGAAAGTCATCGGGACCCACTTTTTGTCTTTCATACATCCGGTCTTTACTAAATCCGGTTAACCGGATGTATGAAAATATTGAGGATCGACTTTCATACATCCGGCCACGCATCTTTTACTTGATAAAAGTAGTTTTTTTCATATCATTTTTGTTTTTATTTAAAAGGTAAAGGTAAAGGTGAGATTTTATATAGCGACTTTCCACCTTTGATCGGTGCTCAAACCGCTTTACACTTTACCCCCTGATCACTGGGCATCTTGATCAATCCTCACTGGTACCTCATAACAAACATAGTGACAGACATTTAAGACGCACACAGTCAGGTAGCAGCACCAACTCCGCTCCTGGAGAGTATTCCAACCCGATGCTGGCGCTTGGCCGCATACAAGGGTTAATCGTACTACATTTTGCCAAAAATTGCCCTCACAGGTACCCGGTTTTACTCCTGGGTGGGGAGAAACAATGCGAGTTAAGCATCTTGCTTAAGGATGCAACTCTGGAAACCGCGCAGCTTCGAACGCCGTACCCACTGGCCGCAAGCGACTGTAGGTCCAGCGCGCTAACCACTCGGCCACAG
>JAWQFJ010021751.1:5000-14940 GCA_034096865.1 Theodoxus fluviatilis
TTAAGCATGTTTTAGAAGAAGGCGCTGTACAGTTACAAAGAGAAAATAAATGTCTTCAGTCTCTTTCTAAAAACGCAGAGACTGTCTGATGTGGAGTGGAAGGCTATTCCACAATATTGGTGATGTGCACTGGAACGCCCTGTCCCCCATGATCATGCATCTGCTCGGTGAGCAGACCAGCAGTTCTTGTGTAGACGATCTCAGGCAGCGCTGAGGACGGTGCTCTCTCAAAAGGTCACACAGATAGCTTGGCATTGTTGTCCTGTCACGTGTGCACCTGTAGACAAGGATGCATATCTTAAAAACAGCTCTCTTCTCCAAGCACAGCCAGTGAAGTTCCCGCGCCAATGAACTGTCTCAGCCTTTGCTCGAAAACTGTTTTGCCGACTTTATCCTTGTTTCTCAAGCAGCGAGCGTGCCCGGACACCTTGGATCCGAAGACCGTGTGCTGTCTTCCCTGGGAGTCTCATGAGAAAGTTCGCAACACTGAGCAGAAACCTTGCACTAGGTAGAGAGTGAAAATAAACTTCGGGGGAAAAAATCGACATTTCTATCTCAGTGTGCTAAGTCAGAGCATTGACAACTTTGAGTTTTGTTAGGGACTCGAGCATTGCCTCAGTCATCATTTTGAAATTTCTCGGAGCAGAGCAAGGCTAAGTCAGGATGTATGGTGACTAAGCTACCCAGTTTCCACTGCACCTATTCTTCCCTTACATGTAAAATGGAACCCTACCCTTAAATGGTATTGCAATCCCCAAATTTCCAAGTATAGGCGAACGTTTACGATAAATCTCGGGTGTGTGTGTGTGTGTGTGTGTGTGTGTGTGTGTGTTTGCTTTGACGTCAAACGTAACGCATATCCCATTAGGAGTCGGGAGGAGAGTATTGTTTTGACGTCAAACGTGACGCATATCTCTCTTCAAGCGTCCGTTGATTCACACCTCCTCTGGGAGAGACAAATCATCGGGCATTCCGACTCTGTGAACGTCACACAGAGTGTGACGACAAGTCACACCTTTTGCTACTCTAGGGGGATACAGAGCTGAAAATGATAGGATGGGTGACTGCTCGAGTTCGAATTTGCGGAGGTGGAAGAAACTGGATACATTGTGCATGTTTACTGCATGATTACATTCAAAGGTATCACGACATCGAGTGTATCACACGTGTGGCATGCGTGGGTATAAAGTGCCGAAGATGGCGAATGTCACTTCTGATTGTACAACATTTCCTATGTGGAAAATAGATGCTACGTTAAATGCATTACGAGAAGAAGCCAATGGAGATGACTCAGCACGATTTGGGTTCCAATTTTGCCGGACCCTTTTGACTCCCGTCGTGCGGGGCAAAAAAGGGTAGCACAGGGCCGTAGTATCTGGGGAATGCAATAGCTAGGACGCAGTAGGCATTCACACTTGACTGGCCACGAAAGGCTATCTAATCCTCAAGCTTCGGTTGTGATCACTCATTTAGAAGAGAATGATGACACAATCGGATCAGCAAAATTGCTTTCACACTTTCTCGATGCGCTGCACAGCAACACTGAAGTGGAGCTATTCTGTAATCCACTATCGTGTGTGTGACAGAAAACCCCCCCATAGAAGTCCCCCTTAATGCAAGCGATACGTTATGTCATTCAGTTGGTGTATCTGTGGCATTTTAGACGTTAAATATTTAATCCATATTCATACCTTGTCTTCCCCTTGGCTGTGCAATTCTAGGTGAAAACACGCCTCCGCGAGAGTGAAAAGTCTCTGATGTAATATATCATAGAAAGGACATAATGGAAAAATATGGATGATGGTATGGCGATAAAAATATCACGAGAAAGTTGGAATGGATGGCTGTATTTAACTATTCTGTCATAATGTACTTGTGACGTACTCGTTCTTTAATCAAATGGCTTGTTTAAATGTCTAGGGGAAGAACCGAAGCACGCACCTTCACTCCTCCATTCAAACGCTAGATGGTAAATGTCTGACAATGAAGCAATGGCAAAACCAATGTCAATTCAAAGGAAGTAGTTTAATTTTCAGGATGCATTTACCCGTGAAAGGTGAATGAGCGACAAGCGCTACAAAAATGCATAGAATGCAAGTAGAAGCAATCAATTCATTTCAACAAACTTGCAGCGAGACATGGAAAAAAAAAACAATGAAAAGAAAGATGTCTGCCCGAGCCGAGGTAATTAATTAAGTGTACTTAGCTGACCCTTTCGATGAATTCGTGAAGTTGGAGAAGCACGGACTTATACCCCGCGCCTATCGCGCCAGCACTGGGGTTGAAATTGGGGGAAGGGGGGTCTGAGTGCACCGACATTGCAGCCGGTGACCCGGGAGGAAAATCACCACAGTCGATGAAAAACAGTGGAACTTGGCATTCCTTCGTTCTCTCTCTCTCTCTCTCTCTGGCATTTCTTCTTCTTCTGGGTCGTGTCGAGGGAACTGGCTCCTTCTTATTCTTCTTCTTCTGAAAAGAGTCGGTCCGCTTTCCAACAAGACAGGCCACCACACTTTAGCAAAGCAAGCAAGTAGGCTGGCAGGCAAGCTGGCTGTTCACCATTCCACCACCCCCTGGCAGAGGGGTTCGCCTCCAGCCGGTTCCGGGCAGGCTGAGGTTTCTCACTAATTTCATTCCGACTTCTATATGGCCACCGCCAAGTATAAACCTAACAAGCAGGGCGCCAGCATCTTCACGGACACTGCTTTTGCTGAAAATAAATGTTATGACGCCACGAGCATCCGGCGACACTCGTTTAAATGCCTTCACTGACGTCACCAAGTTCAGCCAGTCCAATCACCACTGTCCATCCCACTCCACTCTGACTGGTCAATTCACAAGTTGAAAGTCACAGGTTGGTCAGCGTTAAAACGCCAGTGGAGTCCACTACACTCGTAACACTTTCAAGTCCTTCACCTACACAGGGGTCAATTCTGTACTGACACCGGCTCAGGGCAATGGAAAAAACCACTAAAGCTACGGCTCAGCAGACGCATGCTAAACAGTCTAGTAATAATAATAAACAGAAAGCATGGGAAATCACAGTTTCGCCACAGTACTCGTTAAATGGGTTATGCATTCTTCACAATCTTTGTCGGGTTTTTTGTGTGTTGAATGTAGTTTCAATGTGACGTCTGTTCCTTTCAGCACTTGACCCTCGCTTTGGAATATGATGCCATGATTGCTCTTTAGAAAGATCCTTCAGACAAACCGTTGCTGACAAGCACGCTACTTTATCTCCAGACTGACGCTGTGAGCATTATATAGTGAGTTACACTTTGGATGGACATCCGTAGCTGCAATATCGGGGCATAGTTTGACTTGCATGGGTTCTACATGTAACAGCGTGAAAAATAAACGAAATTTATTCATTCACTTTGGTCAAACAATCTCATCAACTATAGACCTTAAATACATTCTTAGCTGCAAAATTTCTTAAACTTTTACTAGCCTAGTGGACCCTCGGGGCAGATCTGTTTACATTCAGGGGGTCCTGGTGCCCCCATTACCTGTCAGGGAGTATTACCCTTGCCTCTCTCAGGCATCACGCTTCCCCACGATGCATTTGCAAGGCTTCCCTTGGTCATGTGTAAAACTTCAATTATGAGAAGGAAAAGCACAGATCCAGGGACAGGGCCAGGTCTAGGCAGGCTAACTCCCAGCCTGGGCTCTCAGAGGTCCGTGTTTGTCAAGGGGGGCCGTTTGCGACTGACAGGGGTGGACGGAGAGATCCCATGCCACTTCAGTTTAAAGAAGCCCGCCTCCACCTGGGTTTAGAAAAGAATCGCTTTCATCTGGGTTTGCAGTTGACCTCTGGCTCCCATGGCAAGGTAAACGCTGTGCTCACAAGAAAATTGTAGTAAAGAGACAGGCCCTTGTATTTTCTCTCTCCTGCCTGCATGCAACCCCCAACCCTTCGCCATCACGGCTCTTCATACCGACCCGAGAGTACAAGCTGGCTGCTGTGAGAGCACTGATAGTGAAGGCATGCGGTGGTTGAAGTGAGATTGATCCTAAATGAATCTGTAAGCCAGTATCATTTTTGGAGTCTTTTCACAGGAGTGAGGGTGTTCTGGTACAGATACACCGCTGTCTACCCATTTTGTTCGTCTAATGTCGTGTCTGTCATCACGTGCAAGTAAAGGATCGATAACGAGGCCTCATGCCAAGGGGGTAAGCTGTAATGCGATTTGACATCCAGATGTGGATAGAAACTCTTCCTTCGGTCTTGCGATTTGTTTATCTTTACGGGTCTCCCCGTCGATTCCCTCCGTTTTGTTCCGAGCATGACAGCCACGCAGCAATCTTGGCATTGCATACTCCACAGGAAAGCACCTCAGTAATTCTACGCCATTGAATCCCACCACCGGTGGCCTGTAAAAAATCGTCCAAGCGCAGAAAACGACGTGTTACCTGATCCTTTGACCTTCCTCCAATCATCAACCTCCAAGCCAAGCTGCACTCGGTGCACATGTTTTCTCAATGCCTCCCTGATCACACTGCACGACATCACAGAGAAGTGATTGATTGGACATCGATCACTGATGACAGGGGGTCGTGGGGAGCACTGGGGCGTGAGGGAGACAGGGGGAAAGCAACCGAGCTTGGCTTCCTCTACAGTCAGGCTTGGGTGACCAAAGGGCTTTGCTAATGCGACCACATTTTCGGGGGAAGTAATAAGATACGAGCTCGCAAAACAAGGACATCTGAAAGCATCCTGAAAGCGTCAGGCAACTGAAAATTCTCGTTCCTCTCTCAGGATAACATCAAAGACGCTGCATCAATTGATATAGGGCCTTTGATAACATTTCACAAAGTTCTATAATGTGAGGAAATGACGTAATCTGGGGTAGACCCAGATGATGAGAGAAGCCGTAGACCCACTAACTGTTAACAGCTTTGCTGTAAGTGTCAGTTCTGAATTATTCAGTGCATCTTTGGTGTAAAAAATGCAAGAATCATCAATTGAGTCTGTAAATGGATGTTAATTACTCCTCTTGGGTTAATTAATCGAAAAAGAAAAGAATTGACATCATCACAAGCTTGAAGTACATAGCAGGCAGAGGCCTGTCTCCTGGGAGAGCGATGATTTTCTTAGGGTCACTCACACGACCTGCAATGTTTGGTGTGGCTGTACAGGGGCTCTGTGGCAGAGTGGTCAGCGCTTGACCTGCAGTCGCTTGCTGCTAGCGGGCACGGCGTTCGAAGCTACGCTGTTCTCATAGTTGCATCCTTGAGTAAGGTGCTTCTCTCACGTTGCTTCTCCCCACCCAGGAGTAAAACCGGGTACCTGAGAGGGCAACGTTGGCAAAATTGTGATGCGATTAACTCTTGTATGCGGCCAAGAGCCAGCATCGTGTTGGAATACTCCCCAGGGAGTGGAGTTGGTGCTGGTACCTGACTGTGTGCGTCTGAAATGTCTGTCACTTTGTTTGCAGTGAGGTACTAGTAAAGGATTGATCAAGCGGCCCAGCGATCAGGGGGTAAAGTGTAAAGCGGTTTGGGACCCAGACATGGACGATGAGCGGCTGGATAAAGCCAAACCTTTACCCTTTTTACAACCTAATTCAAGACAGAGAGTTTCTTGTTTTATGCTCCACTAGTATTTTCTTCTTCTTTTTAAAATTCAGAAAGGGAAATACATCAGCAAGGGAAATACATACACATGGCTGGCTCTAAGTAAGTCTTTGGTGCAAATACTGCACATCAAGCAGTTTGAATGCATAAAATCCAAAAGCATTCGTTTATTTGGAAGGGGAGGGGGAGGGGGGTGGCAGGGGGCAGAGAGAAGGAAGATAGGGAGGGGGGGGGGGGGAATGGAAGGAATAAGATCAGAAGGTATTGGGAATGAGCCTTTTCTTCTTATGATATTACATTCATATTGTAAATGTAGATGACCATTTACTTTGACATTTATCTAATGTTTAATTTCTGAAGGCAATTCTTTCTTCAATTCTACATGTTCATTGGAGGGCTTGCCTGCAGGGCTCTAAATCAGTTTCATAATGAAGGCATTTGGGTTGATGTATTTATGTGTTGGCTAATGCTGAAATAATGTTTACGGTAGGAGGACAGACAGTTCTTGCCGCATCCAATCCAGACAATCTTGGAGACCTTAGAAGATGAAGAAGCAAGCAGCACCGCGATTTTGTCGGTCTCTCCTCCGCTGCGCGCGGGCTTCTCGTCTGGTCGGTACGTCTGGTTCTCCGTCTCGCCATCGGGGGTCATGCAGTCTTCTCCCCCGGCGATAGCAAGACCTCATCGCAGTGCCACAGTAGGGTTAAAAGTAAGTGGCAAGGTGAAATCTCCTTCTGTAGGATTACGACGAATATTTTACGTGCATGGGCTTCCTCTTAAATTAATGTCTTGTGAAATGGACAATGTTAACCCTTTGGCTATAATGGTAAGGTGATACCAATTAAATGGAAAGTCAGTGCGATACGTTAGTGTCATTAATATGAGTACATAATATGTTTTCGCTTTTGTTAGCAGCATTCTTTACAAAGATGGTGTTCTCTCGGTGCACCAAAGCTCTTTTGTAGAATATACCTCTCTCATCGCGAGGTCCGTACTCACAACCAAATGTTTAAGCAAGTGTAACTTATTGAGCTCAAAAGAAAGGAAAAATCAAAGAATCATGACGAGTGAAACGATTTTCGAATATTATTCTCAGTTCAATACAATACAAGTACGAACGGTCGAAGCGAGTTTCTGCTTGACTTTTATCTTTAGAAGTCGCCCACAAATCTTCTCGTGAAAGACACTGCGGTGCGATGAAGCAGTTATACAGCAACAAAACGCGTTCGCAACAAACGGCTTAGTACTCTCTTCCGCCCAATAGACGGAGCTGTTTCCATCTCTTCTTCCTCATCAAGTCCCTATAATGAAATCATCGCGGACTCTCGTGGGGATCCTCCAACACCGGGGCAACCTTTTGATCTCGCCGCTCAGACGGATGTGTCGCCGACCAATGATGCGAGTTTCCGTGGCCACGTGACCTTTCGTCCGAGTTCCCGGATTACTGAGCGCGTCCTGCAATCAGCGCGTCCACTCGAGGCTCTGAGGGTCTCCACGCCGTTGTTACAGCGCCTTCGCGTCCCCCGCCGTCGTTTTGTGCAAATCGAGTACAGTCCGCGACCAGTGTGGGTGTCACCCGCACGAGAGCTAAAAGCGCGGATATATGTGACCAAAAAGTGCCATTGCATTTGTCGATAATAACTGATGAGAGAAAACGATAAAATAATGAATGTGAGAAATTGTTTGCACATTTCCAGAGCACATATGGAAATAATTCAACGGAAATTTTAAAGTTAGTGAAATATCCGTTGGTTAGTGGGATAATGAGAAACAATTTCAATGAATGGGGCCAAGGAATGAAAGTAAGTAACATCTTCTTTATTATACACAACATTTGGTTGAAATAAAAAATCTTGGTTTGAAAGGGTTCACGTCAAAAGTTGAAACTAAACATCTGCTAAAAGCGAATTATTGATTGATTATAACCGATATATTTTTAAAAATCCTCACAACACGATCTTGAATAAGTTGAAAAAGCCTCCTTTGCATACAATAAAAAATCACACATTTTGCTCATAAGTCTTTTCGCAAATTGCTCTTTTAACCGTGGCCGAAGACGTTAGATGGCGTGCTCAATCCCGCCTGTCCGGTCGTGAGCGGGGGTCCCTCCCCCGAAATACCAGTGTGGAAAAATCGATTGCCAATATGTTAGAAGTCCTGCAATGACGCTGGGTGACGAGGGCCAGACCAGGTAGGCGCGACAGAATTAAATTCGCGCCCACCATTACTCCGGAAAGTGGTCTCCATGGCAACCAAAGGACGCCAAGACGCCATTCTATCTTTCATCTCCAGACGTTAGTCCCGGCTTTAAAAATTGCATATCTCTCGCAGACTGGAGTCTGCAGTTGGCGCCCGCGGTTAATTAGTAGGTAGGTGTGAAAACTGCACGAGGCTGGAGGTAATCTTGTCTGGCTCGATTG
The DNA here is from genome assembly GCA_034096865.1 of Theodoxus fluviatilis. Lineage (NCBI taxonomy): Eukaryota > Metazoa > Mollusca > Gastropoda > Cycloneritida > Neritidae > Theodoxus > Theodoxus fluviatilis. Next base: position 12,998 of record JAWQFJ010021751.1, read on the forward strand.
GAAACTGTTCAGAGATGATTTCCCTGTGCGCAATGAGTAATCATTTTTTAATGTTCGAGATGTCTGGACAGGAAGTGCGCTCGTACATCATCAAACGACATATCATCCTGAAAGCGGGCTGTTGGGCCAGAAAGAGATAGGACAAAGAAGAAAGGCTTTACAAAATGGGGCATAATGCCCTCTAAGGACTTCCTGCATGGTTTCTCGACAGACAGTTTATCAGGGAGACTGGAGGACTCGGTATTAAGAGAGGCACATTCTCCCCGCTTCGGAGCACCACATGAGAGTGGAAAGGTCAGAAGGGAAACGTGATCCTCCCACAACAGTTGCCCAATCCAGTTAAGTGAGTGCCGCCATCTTGACATAGACTTCTGGGAAGGAGGTCGCGGCAACCTCCGGAACGGAGAGTCTCAGGGACAAAGCCTGTCTGGATTGGCCTGCCTGCTGAGGATTTCCCCCAGTGCCAGACTTGCAGCAGTGCGCACGAGACCGGTGATGAGATTAAAGCAGGTCGGTATCGCGAATGAGATCCCTAAGCCATCTATTTCTGAACGGACGCAAGTCTCATTCACTTAAAGTGTATACGAGTCCAGAGCACATTTGAGTCGAGTCCCTGGGTCAGCGTCATAAACCATACTTTTTTCGCTGCTTTTTTTCGGGGGGGGGGGGGGGGGGGGGGGCATTTGTAATCTGCTCAAACACTCCACATGCACAAGCCCTGGGTGTCTGACCCCCTCCCTGCCCCTACTCACATCTGTCTCTCGTGTCTGCGTTTATCCGAAGCCCGGCTCCACGCTCCACTGGGAGGTGAGTTGGAGTTGGAATGATGATGAGAGTAATCCGATTGCCAGGGGATAAAAGTGTGCGATTTGAGCGTCTATCCATGACAGAGAATACAGTGTTCAAACGTAACATAGATGTAATCTAGAAACACAAAACAAATTGCCAAACATAAAAAATCGTCCACATCTAGGACACACATGCACACAAGATCATCCTTTTTGTCATTTGATAGATGCTCGAATTATTTGCACTGCAAGCATTGGATCTCTATATCTACTACTTCACTCTTTAGAAACGATGTCTCTGTTGACAGTTCGACTCCTCACTGAAGGCGCAGAAAAGAAGAGTAAAAGACAAGCAACCGACTGTTTCTTTCATGAGCAAGTCTGGCCCTGAAGAGGGCCGTTTGGGGGTTGTACTGCCGCCGATGCGGGTAATCACCGCTACAGGATGGAGAGGCAGCGGGTTGGCAGGGGCGTGCAGCGATGCTCTGTATTTCTTTACGGCAAGCTTTCGAAGCTGAGGCTTCTTCATCAGGCCAAAGTAACAAGGCTGGCTGTGGAAAAGAAATATATACTGTGACAAGGGCCGGTGAAACACGTGCAGGGCGGCGAGGTAGTGAGGAGAGTTCAGTGAAGGAAGCCAAAAGGAGTGCTTTGCACCAACATCACGGGGCGGGAGCGGCCTCAACAGGGTAAGCACTAAAAAGGCGTGCGGGGACAGCTTCATCGATAGTGACTCAGGAGTCCCATGTCCCTATTGAGGCCATCCTCGTGGGTGTGGAATTTGGACATGAGTTTGAGCTCAGCCACTCTGCGTCGCTGTAGGTCAGTCAGTCCACCTCTTAGCACACTGACGAGCATGTCAGAGGTGGTGTGGCTCGGGAGGTTGAAGTGCTCGGCCACAGGCAGGGGGGAACCGTTCCTGATGGTAGCGCGATGGCTGTTCATGCGCTGTCGGAGCTGTTGGCTGGTTTCTCCGACATACCATGCGTCGCTGCACCCTCTGCGGCAACGGATGAGGTAGACCACGTGGCTGGAGGAGCAAGAGTACTGGCCCCTTACTCGGTGTGTCACGTGGTCCCTGACTATGGTGGTATCGGTGCAGATGATGGCACAGGTAGAACACCTGGCAGTCTTGCAGGGTTGTACGGCATCTAC
>JAWQFJ010021753.1:0-7500 GCA_034096865.1 Theodoxus fluviatilis
AAACATAAAACAGGATCGGTCAGCCTTCTAATAATATAAACATAAAATATGCAGGTCAGCCCTTGACAAACATAACTATCGACCCAAATAAAAGGTTTTCACCAACCTTTCTCCTCCGCCCGTGCTCTGCCTCTCACTCTCTCTCTCTCTCTGCTCTTCGTCGTCCTCTCCCTTCTCTCGTCTTCCTCTTCGTCTCTCAGCAGGCGGACCACACTCGGTTTTCTCTCTTCTCCGTACTCGGCCTGACAGCAGACTGACCTCTCTTATCTCTTGGCTGTAGGCAGACTAAAGGCAGACTGTACACCAAGAAGTCCACTCCACGCAGCAAGACAGTCCACTCCACGCAGACTCTTCAGCAGACTGACTTCTCCCCTCTCACCTCGGTGGCAGACTAGCGACCTAGGCAGAATCAGGCCCACTGCCGGCTTCGCTAACATAGCCATCGTCTCACGATTTACTCACGAACTCAGCATTATTCAGCCTTCAGAGCAAAACATCGCTCACCTCCCCAGGGACAGAACTCAAATTCTACTCACGCCAAAACTTCCAGCGCAAAAACGCACACAGTCGCCGGATTACTAACCCGCAAAACCAAGCCTATCTCAAGTGATATCTGGGAAACAACTTTCCCCATTACAAGTCACGAGAGGTTAATTCAAATACTAACACCTACAAACCAGGAGACATTTTCCCCTGATATCTATGAACCAACATTGTACATTACCTTATCAGCAAACACATCAGTATCGAAATATCAAACACGGTATCTGCAAATGTTCGAGATAAGGACATAAGTAATGCACGTAAATCCTACATAACAGCAGTCGATATAAATTCCTACGCGTCTATTAACAGAGCTTTTCCACACACAGCACAGGTTAATTATTCAGTAAGGATATTGATATCTATAGTGCTAGGCACTGCAGAGTAATTTTTGGAATTACTACACTTACAATTAAAGAAAGTTCATACACTGGATCATTCAATTCACACTTTAAGGCCAGCAAGAAGCCCTAAAATTAGCAATTATTATCAAAATCGCACATTTTAAGATTAATATATCATCAACTATCCAACTATGTTCTCATAGAAGCTCAACCTCATACTTGCTTCTAAATGTGTTTCATTGGCATTATAAGTCAGGCAATAGTAACAGTAAAAACCCTCAATAAATATGCAAGAATCAGAATTGTTATTTCTCATGATCTACCTGTCCAATTTCAAAACTTTTTCAACCAGTTTTTGCAGTTTTCATTCCTGCTTTTGGCTGATCTCATAATTATTTTAAAGTGCACGAAAGCTTCATTTTCATTGGTCTGCTCAACTATGGGGCATATGGAAACCTCGCTAGGAGAGCCAATCAAATGGCAGCTCTCAGTAATATTTGCGTTTTTCCAATGTTATGTTGGATTGATGTCAAGTTTGTTTCTTAAAGTTCAAAAGTAGTGTTCTTCAAACTATGACCACTCACTTTGTAAATTATCGATAAAACTGAAATAAAAGTGTTATGGTTGCCTTCTTCATTGCTGAGATATGGGACACATTTTTGTGAATAAATCCTTATTTCATACTGAAATTTCAGATATATATATATATATATATATATATATATATATATATATATATATATATATATATATATATATATATATATACGCACGCACGCGCAAGCACACGCACATACATAAATTATTGTGTTTCTTTAAAAATCATTATTTGAGTCCATTATTATGGGAAACTATTTGTCCAAATGTCCACAAAAATCCATTACAGTGAAAAGCTTTCCAGCAGAGATAAAGTGACACAAAGATCGTTATCATTTAAGATTATGCGCCATATTTCTCTGGATGACCTAGACATTGTCATTTGTTACTTTGCAGTGGTAATCTCCTCCAATGTGCAGATACGAATGCGCATTTGTCAATTCATGCTGGCCTTAATTTTGAAGAGGCCCATACAAAATCTAATCCCTACAAACCAGATAACATTTTCTCTAAAACCTACTTATCCTAATCGTACATCACAGCAAATACATATGTACCAAAATATAAAATACAACATATCTGCAATTTTTCGAGGAAAAAACACATGTCATGTCAATTTATCCAATATAACAACAGTTGAAACAAGTTCTCCAAGAACCTGTTACATATACTTCCGACATACAGTTTGAGCATACAATAGTGTCAATATTATTCATAATAATAGGCACCATAGACAAAGAGGTTATTTGCTGCCAGTTATAAAATAAAATGTGCACGATGGATGAATAGATGCATTCTTTTAGTTTGAAGAGGTCAATATTAATCCAAATACTTACAAACAAGGGGACATGTTCCTTGATATTCATAAACCATAATCGTACATCTTGTTATCAGCGAATACATTTGTACCAAAATATCAAACATGACATATATGCAACTGTTTGAGAAAAATGCTAAATAGTTTACACCAATTCTGCATAACAGCAGTAGGTATCGACTCCTAAGTATATTCACAAATATTTCCTAACCCAGGTTTAGTATATAATAATGTAAATAATACGTCGAAGCCACAGAGAAAAGGTAACATTACTCGTCATGAAAGAAGTATATGCAATGGATCAATCAAAACATCCTTTCAGTTTCAGTAAATCTATACAAATGTGAACATATACAAACCAGATAACATTTTAACTTATATCTACGAACCATTAATTGTGCACTATATTATCAGCGAATACATATGTCTCAAAATGTAACAATGAATGACAAGCAAGGCTGAATTCTGCAAAACAGTTTTGAGTAACCGTTGATAAATGTCATCAGTCCACTGTGCTATGTAATTGTTTTAAACTTTATGTTATTGTAACAAAAAGTACTTGTTTCCTCAACAAATATGCCGCTTCCTCTGGAATATTCATGAATAGTAAATAACATAGTGGTTGAACTATCTCATTTTGTCAATATTCCTGCTTTAGAGTTTCGTCCGGCACAGTCAGAAATATCACACACCTCTGCAACTGCTCTAGGAAAAGAAAATACGTCGTGTACCGTAATCCTACATAGCAGCGGTATATATCAATTCCTTAGTGCCTATTTGCAAGCATTGTCCACTCACAGGTTATGTTAATAATAATACCAACATCTGTAGTACTAGGCACCGCAGAATAAAGCGTAGTACTGTACTGACAATGAAAGAATGTTCATACGACATATCATTCGATTCATCCTTTGGTTGCAGTTGGTCGATGCAAATTCGGCTCCCTACAAATCAGATGCTATTTTCCATGATAGCCATGAACATCAATGTTATGACATTATCATATGTAAAAATATATTCAAATACAATTTCTCTGCAATCGTTCAAAAAATGTAATACAGGTCTACATCACTTTACAACAACAATTGATATAAGTTCTCCAAGTGCCCGTTTCAAAGATATTTGCCATTCGTTTTGAAAATACAATAATGTCAACATATCCATAGTAATATACACCACAGACAAAGTACTTACTTTGCTGGTAGTAATGAAATGAAGTTTGTACAATAGAGGAATCGATACATCCTTTTGTTTTAAGAAAACCTGCAAACCAGGGATCATTTCCCTGATGTCGATGAACCATCAATTGCCTCCGCCAAAGAAGTTAGGTTTTACCCTTGGTACGTTAGTTAGGTAGTTAGTTATTTAGTTAGTTAATTAGCAAAATAATTCAATAAATTCTAAACAGATCTGCAAGAAAATGAACAGAACATCCGGGTTGTTGGAGGTTATCTGTCATCTCATTTTGGAATAAGACCAACAAGAGAAATGTTATAGCAAATGACGAAATTGATGACGTCAAACAATTGATGACGTCGTCGTATGCGTTCCGCACTCAGAGATGCTTTCAGCTACCAAAATGCATGAACCTTCATAGCATTAGGCCTGGCTAGCATTACATCCTCCCTGAATGAATTATACAGACCACAGAAGAGAAACTGTGACTTTCTTGGTGGTGGTTTGCGCTCTCATAGTGCTCTCAAGTCGCACAGCACAGTATCAGCGAATACATCTGTTCCAAAATATCAAACACGACATCTCTACAAACTGCTCAGGAAAAGGACCCGAGTCGTGTACATTCATGCAATGTAACAGCAGTAGATGTCAATTCCTAAGAGCCAATTTTTGAAGATTTTACATACATAGGTTTAATGGGCAACAATGTCAATAATAGATGTAGTACTAGAACTGCAAGAACAATTGCTTACTTTACTATATGAATTAGATACATCCACTAAGTTTCAGTAAGTCAACACAAATTCTGACATCAACAAACTATATGACGTTTTCCCTCATGTACTTGAACCATAAATGTACAGCATATTGTTAATAGATACATATCCAAATATTTAAACACGCCACCTCTTTTCAAAGAAAAGAACGCAAGTAATATCCATTAATAAAATACAACAGCAATTGATATTAGTTCCATAGTACCAAATTACAATGATTGTATACACACATGTTTGGTGTACACACACGTAAATAGTATATGGTGTGCTGGGCACTACAAAAATGCTTGCTTTGCTAACAATAAAGTAGATTTCATCTCATGGATCATTCGATACTTTCATGTTCAAAAAGACAATAAACAGCTAGTTAATGGCACATGAACAGATGCATCAACAATATCATCAGACATTTTTTGTTTCAACAGATACGGGAATAAACTGATACATTTTCAGGAGGTCATTGTCTTTCTCAGGATACAACAACAGGGGATGAATCCTCTCGAGATATTTGACAGCAGTCGCTTGGTCTTCAGGCTGACTCGACGAGTGCAGTTGACTGTTTCCGTCGGATTGAAACAGTCGAAGCCACAGTCTGTCTCGGGTCATCACACATTTATCTTACACATGAAAGGAAACAAAACACAATCTTACTCAAGTGTCATCAAAACCATTCTGTACCGGCTATGTATGAGCAGAAAAGTGTCCATTGTTTATGCTATGAGGCATTGTATTATTGTACTATCAATATATCTGTGAGTTTCGCAATGTTCTTATTCAAGAGAAGTCGAGCTTACCAGCAAAACAGAGATAAAATAGCATTAAACCTTTCGGTCAGGATGTAGCTAAGCAAACGAATGTATAGATAGAAGGATGGTTTGAACCAAGAGATCATTATCCTTGCGGTGAATGCCAGCTTTCTTGCTTAACTGTTATTATACACCACAAAGGTGCAGATCCTATTACAGATTGGACACCCTGCAAGGGACAGACTGAATGAAGTCCCCACCTCAGGTCCTGATCAAACCCGTGATTTATTTGTATTGACAGCTTGGCACTTTGTTCTATTTCTATTCCTATCTTATTTTTGTAAATGCTGATAGATTTCTTGCAATTTATTTCCACATTCTTTAACTTTTGTTTTCTCTGCGTATATTTTACCAGATGTTGCCTCAACATATAGAGTGCTTTATCTGAATACTGCATTCTTGTTCTGCAACTCGTGTATCCATTATATTTTTCATTGATAAATTACATATATTATAACGTAGTTTTCGACCCATTCTGAAGCTTCTTAAAAAGTTTTCGGGTTCAGACTTGTTTATAGAAAATACAACTATTAAATGGAGATGATCATTGGTAAAATGAATTAAACATGACCTCCAAAGCCATGAAATGCATCTCAATAAATAAATTATAATAACATTTTGACAAAATTATATTCAGGAAAATGCCGTATTTAGTTCTTTCATTCCCTTTGATTTCTGGTGTATCCTTAAACTATGGAGAGGCACGTGGAAAGGAATATCAATGCCATAGAACTCTCATTATAAAAAGCACTTGTCCACATGTTTGTATCATATCATATTTGACATGAAAAAAATCCATGAAATCTCACGAAAAGTAATATTGTCAAGAATTGTGCGAAAATTAAGTTTACCTAATCAAGCACAAAGACGGTGATTACATAAATATTACGGCAAGATTATGCGTGATGTGTATGCATACAAATCGTTGTTTTTTTCTGGTATCGTGGAAATCTAATACATGAATCTTTAAGAGCTTTACTCCCTTGATGATTTAGAGTTTTCCTCGATGAAGGTCACCATCCAAAAACGGAACCTTGATAACAAACAGGAACACGTTTTTCCTATTTTTATGAATTGACGTTTATGTATATTCTTCACTGATTCCTTTTTTAAAAACTCCCTCGTCTCGCCATCCTCTCTTCCCCCGATTTTGATAAGGAAACAAAAATATATTACCGTCAGGTAGACACGAAAGATTGCATCGTAGTATGCATTGGGATCATAGAGTGCAGCTTTTTTGTAGGTGATGTCCCAGTCAGTTGTTACCGGGCAGTCAACTCTACTTTGCGCATGACGAACTGCTGCCCCTTGAAATAAAGCATCAAAACCCATCGTGAGGTTCTTAATGAACAATATGTAATCACATAAGGAGGTTACGCTTTATGAAACAACACGAAAAAGATTACGTCGCAATGTTCTGCAGAAAACCAGAGAGGGAGGACTGCAAGGAGAGGAGAGGCTAGAGATGGGAAGTTGGAGGGGGATAAACGAATGGAAAAGGGACAGTGCGTGCCAGAGGTTTAAAGGGGTAAAGAATGGAGAAGCGGGGAGTTTGGAGGGACGTGTAGAAGATTAATAGGGGACTTTAAAAACGTACCTACATCTAACAAATAAGAAAACAAAATAGGAAATATGTTTGGTAATAGGGCTGGGGGTATACTTCGGAGAGATTGCGTGTGTTATCTTTGTATGGATATTAATTTTATAGTGTTTCCATAGGACCCCACTTGACGCAGGTAGGAAAAAACACCACTATGAGTGTTCATTCCGTGACTCGTATATTATAAGTGCCCGTTTTCATGTACGTAAAAATTAGTACCGATACAACCAGTAATGTTCTCTCGTATCTGTTCTCTTACTGTAATTGAACACATACCATCCACCTCGTCGATTTTCACTATGAGTGTTCATCCGTGACTCGTATATTGTAAGTGCCTGTTTTCATGTAGGTTAACATTAGTACCGATACAACCAGCAATGTTCTCTCCTAGCCGTTCAAATACTGTAATTGAACATATACCTTGCACATCGTCGATTTTGCAGGCAACAGCACGAAATTTTCTGCTGAGCTCCTCCATTGCTTCACATGGTGTGAGGTCGTTTCTCTCTCTTTTGAAGAAGTTGATGATGTCTTCATACATCACGTCCCACAGACTTGTAGGCAACGTGAAGGATATGAAGACTCGGCCCAGGTCCATCACAATTGAACAGTCAATTTTTTGGAATTGTGCTTTCATGTTTCCGTGATGAACTGAAAATAAACAATGCAAAGTTGCACGTAACTACATGAATTGTTTTAACAAATATACTACCATAACATTTATTATAATAGGTAAGAAACGACGAATGAGTGGAGAGGAAAAGCGTGACAAAGGAGGAAAAGGAAAAGGAAACAAAGGAGGGGGAGTTTAGGAGGGGTAGGAAGGGGAGGGGGAGAAGGG
>JAWQFJ010021753.1:10000-11117 GCA_034096865.1 Theodoxus fluviatilis
CTTTATCTGTGTGTTCCCTCCAGGTTTACTGGAGGTCCTACAGACTTTATCCCTCCAGGTTTACTGGAGGTCCTACAGACTTTATCCCTCCAGGTTTACTGGAGGTCCTACAGACTTTATCTGTCTGTGTGTGTGTGTGTGTGTGTGTGTGTGTGTGTGTGTGTGTGTGTGTGTGTGATAGACAGGGGTATGAATAAATACTATTCATGTTATTTAGACGAAATTAAGATCTATTAGGAAGCGGATTAAACGGTGGAGGTGACTGCTTAGTGCTTCAGATCAATGTGGAAAAATTTAAGCAGCACATTATCATTTATGTATCGACTTTCTTTCGATCTTGACGCTGCTAAGCAGAAGATGAACCATCCTCATTGCTCGTGCAAGGCTGGGTAAGTGTTGTTGGGTTTTTAATCATGTATCTGTTACGTGTTTGATGGAGTAAGCTAAGCTCGTATTCTAAAATTTTATAACCTACACTTAAAGTGTTGTGTGAGGAGCCAAAAAGCTTTCGCAACTGTCCTTCGCACTGACTGTCCTATGCACGGACTGTCCTTTGCATTAACTGTCCTTCACACTGACTGTTCTATGCACTGACTGTCCGATGCACTGACTGTCCTATGCACTTTCACACTGACCAGTGCACAGAATGACCGGCATGTGTCCGAAGCACTGGTGAGCGCGACATGTCAGTGTGAAGGACAGTTAATGCAAAGGACGGTCAGTGCAAAGGACAGTCCGTGCATAGGACAGTCAGTGCGAAGGACAGTTGCGCAAGCTTTTTGGCTCCACACACAACACTTCAAGAGTAGGTTCTACAATTTTGGAATGCGAGCTTAGGTTACTCCATCAAATCAAACACGTAACAGATAAATGATTAAAAAAACAACACTTATACAGCCTTGCACGAGCAATGAGCAGTAATGTTAAATTTCAAATGCAGATCTGAGACTCACCCCCGCACAGACTCCTTTGCTTTTATTCAGCCGGTTGAGATTTAGCTGCTCGTGTGGCCACGGAAAAGAACGTTATAAATGCTTTACAAGCACTCCGCCACATCAATTCTCTCTCAGCTGGTAGAGCGTTAGACTCTTGGTCATGCATGACCAGGTTCGATTCT
>JAWQFJ010021754.1:0-27500 GCA_034096865.1 Theodoxus fluviatilis
GAGAGAGAGAGAGAAAGAGAGGGAGAGAGGTAACAGTTTTCACTTGTCTTCTCTTATCATAGAATGCACACAATCGTTGCGGTGGTTTTGATTGCTGTTCTTTATTCAGTAAGTTTATCGAATACACTGATGATTCAAAATTTCTTCTCTCTCTTCTATCAAATAATTCTGCATTGAGTTACACAATATGCCACGATAAAACATCATCAATAAGCACTTGTCTGACACCATGGAAAGACCGTATTTATATCGATTTCATAAAATACGAGGCACCAAAAAGCGTACAAATGCACAATACTGTGGGACACAGAGACCACAATAGTGTTGATCAAAATTGGAGCTATACAGTTTTAACGTTAGGCGTCAGTTTGTACCTCACTGCGTCATGGTGCGGCAATATGCGGTACGCTCTCTTCATATCGTTCCAAGCCAACACTAACACCTCTCGACACACGCACACATCCAGAAAGGGTACAAGCACTTGTGGACCACATATCAAAAACGTGTAGATACTACAAGCCTTGTACTGCGATCAATATCAATGCTGAAAATTTGAATATCGAAAACATCTTTTGAAAATTTGAGTTGATAAAAGTTTCCATGCTATCAAAAATACTTTGTGAAATCTTTAGATACTTTTGAAGGCAAGCGAACGGAAATGTATGTCGAATGACACATTGTTGAGCTTTAGAATTGACTACGATGCGATTTTTGAAGAGGAGGACATCATTGTAAAAAGCGCTTTCAATGCGACGTTATACCATACTATTGCTGAAGGGGTGCATCAATTGTATCATAGCACAACTTAAGAGAGAACAATTCTTCTAACAAAGCAGCTGTTAACATTGCATTAATGTATGACATTTGCATTACGAGTCGTGGACACACATTTTTATTCACATAATAAAGTTCTGTCTTCAACATACTTTTAAGAATGCCACAAATACAAACGTAGCAATAAAATGGGTTTTCAGGCAGACTGTATTTAACCAAGACAACATCAAAACAAGACAGTGAACACGTGGAAAATAATAATGAAAAGCCATTGCTAACGACCACTACTAAAGCGGAAAAAGTTTCTGCATGCCCTTTCTTGGGCACACATTGCGTTTGCATATGGGGTACAATGGTAGGCATCTTCAGATAAGAATATCACTGAATTTTCTTCAATAAACCTTCTCGTGCAGAAGAATTTAACAAACTCTGCTTCGATACAAAACAAGTAGCAGTCATCATATGGTTTTAGAAATGTACAACGTTCCTTATACTACACATCAAATCGAAGCACATATACGTTAAAAATCGAAACACATTTGACACTTATAGAAACATACAAAGACAAAGTCGATTAGACAGTTGATGACTTCATTGATGGCTCGTGTCAGATAAGCATCAGTAACAATGCAATCCTTAAAAAGTTAACGAGTTTCAAATAAGCTCAAGTGAACATGTGTTTACTCGGAGTGGACATCGCATACACAAAACTATTTAACACACCAAGTTGTGCACCGAATTATTGTCAACAAGGAAAACGAAGAGCACTGTTCAATTGTTTGGCATAAACGTCTTTAACACATTCAGTCTGGCATTTTCCCTAGGGTAAACAGTTGAAGAGTTTCTCTTTTTAAGGAAATAATCGAATTGGTTTTCGATCAAATTTAAGTGATTCAGTATCTGATAAGAACGTTTCCTTGCATTTCATTAACGATCCACATCCTTTTATTCCTTAGTTACGACAAATATATTTCTATAGAAAACGTAAGATATTACATCCTGTGTTTCATATGTTTGCAGAAAGTCAATACCAACACATTTTTCTTTTAAAATGACTGAATCAAATCAGACCCGTGTACACACATCTTTGTCCTCATTGTTTCTCTCTGGCGGTATTGGCATGATGAATATGCCATGCGTATGATTATCGTATTCGTCTTCAGGCAGGGACGGCTGTGTGTATTCGCCCCTATCGAATCTGGTTACACAAGTCCTCTGGTGTATTAGACGTGTACATATATCCTACGTTTCACTCAAATGAGGAAAAATCCACAGGGCTGTGTAACGTTCTTTTCACAAGATTTAACAAACATTCCTCGGCAACGATAGGCCTATCATCCCCGCAAAAAGCTATCGATTTCACAAGGTTATGTTACCACATCAACTGACTTATAGTTCAAGCATAGCCAGCAGTATATTGCGACCGCACTTGGGAAAGACTAAAGGTGTATTCTGACTGGGCGTAGTTCCCGAAGCGAATGAGGGGCGAAGTGGACATGGCGAACGTGTGTTCGGCGTCTGTTGCGTACGAATAGGCATACGTTACGGCTTACTAAGCACTACCACTAGTAGTATCAAGTAGCTTGGTGTACGGCGTAGACTGTCCACGACTCTCAAACAAAAGAGCAATCATATATGACCAATCAGGATGTAGCCTCGCCTGTCTATTGGACTTTGAGGAACTCGGTCACCGAAGTCTGCTTCGAACTTCGGACACTTGGCAAATCCCCATAATCACGTACACGAAGTCGAAACTTCAGCAAAGTAGGTGAAAGCTTTGCCCAGTTAGAATGCACCTTTAGGCTAAAAATGTGGGACTCATATGGAGAAGCACAGGACACAGAAAGGTTCACTGTTACTGCACGACTTGCATACATCATCATGAAAAGCGCAGTGGTGCCACATTTTTCTCTGATGTTTTTGGTACTTCGCTTTGTTGTTTTAAAAAACTAACATATCTCAGACTTCCCCTCAACAGTTTATAATAAAGCCCACTTGAGGGAACATGTTAGGTACGAAACACAGTCATGTGTATAAGTTATACAATTACCCTTAGAACCAGTTCAAAGACAGAGGTGCTTTCAGTAAATGTGCCAGGATGTTAGATATGCCAGTGCTGTGTCAACCATGACATAATGCGTATCGGCGGGTTGTGTTTTGGCTAGGACCATTGAGCCTCTCACGTGAGACCTGCTTTGGAAGTACCGTTCATGTTGTACATCATTCAGAGACGACAGATTCTGCTTGATTTTTCTTCTTGTCGACAAACTTTCTTATTTGATAAGTTGTTATGCCTTAAGTTGGTTGCTTGAAAATAATGTTTCTGTTTAAAAATATTCACACATGCGATTAAAAAAACAACTTGATGCACCAATGATGGCTGGGTTTAAGATTTTACCAGAATGTTGCATACTTCTGCGACGCTGAAATGAATGTTCCGAATAAAAGAAAATCCTGTGACTCTATGAGAGCTAGAACTCAACCTCGTCCTGTGATGGTGCCACTGTCTTTCCAAGGACGGTGCGTTTCCAAGACATTTTTTTAATGGCTCTTGCATCATTTGATGAATTATGCAGTGAATTAGTATAAAAAATCACTAGTCCTTTTCCAAGCCATTAAGGATACGATTGTGGCGAACAACTTTGTTTTTGTGTTTTCATTATGTAAAGAACACACACACACACACACACACACACACACACACACACACACACACACACACACACACACGAGAAATAAATATATACCCAACTGCTCCTTTTCCCTGAAGTATCCAGAGAAGTTTCATTCTATTTAAAGAGCAAATACTGGTTTGTTTTTATAGTGTCGATGCACTATGTAAAGTCTCCTTTGAAATAAGGACCAACTGTCGATTTGTTTCGTACCTTTATCGACCTTGGTGCTTAGAAGATAACAATGTTATGCAATACGTTCACGCAGAAAAATGTTTTGGGGGATGAAACACAATTTTTCGATTCTGCTTGTTTACAAATGTTATCACTGCTGTCTGGTCAGTGATTTGCTTCTTCAAAATAATAAACACTTTTTGGTCAGTTACAGGGGGTGTAAAGGAAGAACAGTCTCAGAGGCTATGCTCAGCATTCTGCCTTTTTTTTCTCTTGAGCCGTCACTCCGCTCTTTGTTCACTCAAAGCATAGCATTTCTGGAGCGAGACCCCAAATACCCGAATGACCAACACGTGTATGCATGAAAGTATCAGGGGCTCTGGAGAAGTGAACTTGAATTTTAAAAGCACCACCAGCCAACTCTTTTCCCAATGTCATGTGTCTACATTTCATCTTACAGTCCTGCTGCTGCATGTCCTTGGGAAATGAGTCCAACCATTACCTCAGTCAATGGAAGAGTGTCCTATGAACGAGGTAGGGACTTGTGAAGTTAAAGCTATTAATGAAGGATGCATCGATGTGCCAATGCAGCATGAACATGTCGTGACCAATGGAGCAGTCACAAATGAGATGGTACGATCATTATTTGAAAGATCTGGCTGTCGACACAGTTTGACTGCAGGGTCAGATGGACCAACTCAATGACAGCGAGGATTTGAGTTTGATTTTTTATGTTGAAGTTCACTTCACCTAAAGTGCTCTTTTGAAATGTGCACGAAAATATCACACCCACTATTGAATACATGTTATAATTAACATCTAAAAGTAAACTGAAAATGTAATGGTTGGGTAGAATCGTAACACTTTTTGTCCAGTTTACGGAAATAAACAATTAAAACACCCAAACTTAATGCTTTGGATACCCCGTCACTCAAGCAAGTTGTCACTGCAAATATATTTGTTACTGTTAGCATACCAACAATCTACCGGGGATACATTTTCTGTTGACTGGCGAAAGTGCACTAGTTGACATAATATCATAAGAAACGATGTGCCATCAACAGCTACAAGGACACACAGCTTGTTTTCAGGTCTGCAAAATATATATATATATAGCACATTGATTATTCATCATCAGTAATAAACAGCTCACCAGTTGCAATGTGATAACACAGATTCATTTGCCATTTATCATAAATACAATAAAAAGCTTAACGGTAACGAGCATTTCGGGAAAGAAAAACATAGAAACCGATTAAGTTTCTTCAGTTATGAACTCTGAAGCCATTTATCCTGGTTCATCGATAAATCGAAGAGCGACATAGCAGGCTAGGCTGGTGAAACAATAACAGCACGCTCGCATCAAACATCCTTACCCTCGCAGCCGTTTCCCCTGTGTAGTGCCCCCTGTGACCAGCAGAACCCCTCATGTCCAGCATGGAGACATTCCGTCCAAGGCCATCTTCTCTTTTCATGATATGCACGTAGAGAAAAAGTCAGAGAGACGACGCTGTTTGGAGACGCCTTCCCTTTGCCCAGATCTAATTTCCCTGTGTTCTTCCCCGCCTTCCCGAGCCCTTTTCTTCCCAGATTCTTCAACCCATCCCCCGACAACCCCTCCACTACTTCAGCCCCCGCATCCACCACATCCTCCACAGCTTCCACAGCCTCCGCAACCGCCGCATCCCCCACATCCTCCGCATCCCCCACAGGCCGCGGCCCCGTCCCCTCCGCCGACCCCAACGCCATTACAGGCTGCTAGTGCGTCTGGCGCGTTGTTGGTATCCCCCATGTCTCCAATGCCCTCCATCTGCTCGCCCTCGGCCCCCTCAGCCTCCTCGCCCCCGCCTCCACAGGAGGCGCAGCCGCTGCAAGCCCGGGCGCCGTAGGTCTCCCGTATGTAGAAGTTAGAAGGGGTGTCCTCCAAGTAGCCCATGGCCATTACCAGCGCCAGCTCCTCCGAAGGGATGTAGTGCACGGTGCGATTCCCGCGCTTCAGCTCCTTGGGCTGCATGGACTCGCCCGGCTTCCAGCCCGGGGGCCGGTTCTGGCACAGCACGTGCAGCATCGACACACTGAAGGCCAGGGCCAGGTTCTCCGCCACCTGCAGCAAGAAGCAGCAGCTAGGTTACAGCAAGGATGACAGCTACAGCGGCAGCTGACTTGACGAGACAGATGACAGCGATGGTGGCATTGAAGCTGACTGCATCGTTGAAATACAGTAATTAGGAGAGATGGTGGCAGTTCGTCTGGCAGGAGGAAGGAGTGCAAAGACGAAATCATAATGGGTTACAGCACGATTGAATGTATGTTTTCAGACACAATAATGAACACCACACAAGCAATGATGACGTCAACTACAAAAGTGGTTGACACTGACGAAAACCGTGAAGCACTAAACGGGGACAGAAGGATGATAGTAATGGCAAAGAAGACACGACATTGACGAAAATTGCAGTGATGATAACGAAGTCATCAGTAAGGGAGACAGCAAAGATGACATACACGTAAGCTTGACAGCAATAGTAAGTTGGAGTTTAAAAAATCACCGAGCGATGACAACAGTGAAAGTGACAGCAAGGCAGGCAGCATTAATGCCGACAAAAAGGCAGCTATGTTGACAGCAAGATTGATGGTGGGTCCAAAGATGGCAGCAAGGGTAAAAAGGTGGACCGAACGCCACGGAAAGGCAAAGATCGCAGATTTACAGAGTAAGTAAGACTATGGTTGACAAGAAATATGGCATTGATGTTTCAAAATGTTACAAGACTATTTCCACAAGCAAGTCGATATTCATCTATGACTAATGTTTCCCGGTTACCCAAGAAGCACAAGCATTAATGTTCCATAAAAACCAGTTTTTGATTAACCCATATTCTGTAAAGGAGATCCACGGCAGATAATTCTTCTGGGACTAGTAAAACCCAGCATGACGAAGTCCAGACAAAATGAGAGGTACAATACAAAAACTCCATGGAGAACTGACTGACCTCGTTGGCGGAGGTGTCTATCTGGAGAGCGCCCGCCCTGAGGTTGACTGTGCACTCGTTCAGCGTGAAGTTGAAGATGTTCTTGAGGTAGGGAAGGCTCAGCTCCTCCGATTTGCCTTCGCCCAGCTTGAAGAACTTAACTCTCAGGAAGCCAGGACATCCGGGCCTTCCAGGAGTTCCCTTGCGTCCGTTCGAGCCTTGGGAATGAGAAAGTTGAATATTTCGTTCATTCATGCGCGTAGGTATGTCATGGCGTGCGTTTACTTCGAGATATGTATCAAATTGTCTAAAACCACGTGGAATGTTAAGATGCAATACTTATATCTTGCAATGTCATTAATTAAAGAAATAAAATAATATATTGCATATTCATGGCTAACACATCGAAAAGGGGTGTTGGGAATCATTCTGTGAACGAGACCGACTTGCCCTGCTTATGCAGTTGGTCGAAACAAATAATTACATCCACTTCTATAATGGAACATCACACGCGCAGAAATCGATAAAGGCATTGTTTTACTCTATTAGTAGTAAACTATTTTAAAACGGATGTACATATTTGTTTCGTGCATTCAAACAAGGGGAGGCTGCGATTGCTAATATGGCAGTTGATGACGTCTTGCTTAGAAATAACCGATTTCGCTCATTCACATTGTACTGGGCCGACAGCCGCAAATACACTGTGTTTTTCGTTTAACAGGACCGCAAACAATGCATGCACACACACACATCACACACACACACACACACACACACACACACACACACACACACACACACACACACACACAAACAAACACACACACACACACACACACACACACACACACAAACGCACGCACGCACGCACAGAGTTTAAAATTGAAACATTGTGGATGGCAAGTTTGATTCCTAACATATTATTGAAGCCAGTGGACGAACGGAATATCTCCTGCAACGTCTCCTCCATCTTGCCTCATTACATTTAAGGACACAGTGAATAAAACGCGAGGACGATGTGTGACCACCGCACTCACCTAGCAGCCCTGGAAGGCCCCTCATGAATCCTGCCCATCTCCCCACCAGCACCCCCCAGTCGCCCTGGCAGTTCTTGATCATCACGGCACGCTGTCCCACCCGGGGGTTCAGCGTCACGCACTTGTCTGGTTTGGACACCTGGAGGGGGCACAAAGAAAGCAGTGGATTTAGATATGCTTTTTCCAGGGATTGTATGCGGGAAGATGCTACGAAAGAGCGGCATGCACGCACACTCGCACGCACGCATTCACACACACACACACACACAGAACAGGTGTTGGTTACTTACATATACGTACGCGCGCGCTCTGCTGCTTAAAATGCAACAGAGGCCCAATACTGATACCGCTTGCACGCACGTAAGCACGTGCGCGCACACGCACGCACCCACGCACGCACACACGCACTCACACACATGCACACACGCACTCACTCACTCACACACACGCGCGCGCGCGCGCGCGCACACACACACACACACACACACACACACACACACACACACACACACACACACGTACACACGCCCATTCACACACGCGCGCACGCACCCACACACACACTGACACACACACTCACACACACACACACACACACACACATATGCTAGTCCTTTACCTGGGAGGTGAGAGGGAGACAGTCGGAGCCAATCAAGTGGGCCACAGCGGCCATCTTGTCTTTGTAGAAGACCTGGACTGCAGACATGAGCACTGCAGTGCAGTGGATGACCCTCACTGTGAACACCAGACTGCCGCGGTGGTTGACAAGCCTGTAGCAAGATAGCCACCAGTAATTATACAGTCATATTCATTATTGTTACAGTCGACACCAACAAAGCAGTCATCGTCGTGAGCTCTGTGGTCATTAATGCCAACGATCTAGTCACTGATGTTGCAGTGGTCATTACGGGCATCGTTTGGGAGTCGTCATTATCAACAATTCAGTCATAGTTATTACTGTTTCGATCAACATCGCCAACAATTCAGTCATCGTCATCACTGTTTCGATCATCATCATCAACAACAGTTCGGTCATTGTCAACACAGTATCGGTCGTTATTAACCAGAATTCAATCATCGTCATCATTGCTGCAGTCATCATCGCCAGCAGTTCAATCATTATCATCACTGTTTCGATCGACCATCATCATCAGGAATTCAATTATTATCATCACTGTTTCGATTGTCATCACTAACAATTCAGTCATTATTATCACAGTCTCGATCATCATCACCAGGAATTCAGTCATTATTATCACTGTTTCCATCGTCATCACCAGGAATTCAAGCACTATTATCACTGTTTCCATCGTCATCACTAACAATGCTATCATTGTCATTGTTTCTTGCAGTAATCATTACCAGCAATTTATTGTCACCGTTTTTGGAGTTGTCATCACCAACAATTTAATCATTGTCATCGCTGCTGCAGTCGTCATCTCCAACAAATCAGATCTTTTTCATGACTTGTGGTCATCAGTATCAACAGTGCAGTCATCGTTGTTATAGTCATCAGTGCCGACAATGTAATTTCGTCAGTGTTGTCATCCTTAAGGCTTCCTCACACGTTGACACATTTCTGGCAACTATGCTGTTTCCATGGGAAATGTTGCGTTTGCAAGCGGCAAAAACTGTTTTGGGGGTGCTCAAACGTGGCAATGTTCTGGCAACTATGCTATTTCCATGGGAAATGTCGAGCTCGCAAGTCCCAAAAGCAATGTTTTTTCATGTCCATCGGACACTCCCTCGGACAATCCCCGAAAAGCCATTCAGATGGGTTTCTGCCAGTGATGCAGTGGTAAAGATGTGTCCAGTATCCAAATGACGGCCTCGCCACGTTCAAATCGAATTTCCTGTGGCTTCTGCTACCTCGTTTGTCAGTTGTAGGATGTACTGATGCCTAAGTGTGAATTTCTTGTACAGTTCTGCATCACTGCATCTTTCGAATGTGTGCAGCTAATTGCAAATAACCTGTTGTCGTCACAAGGCGTGCAGATGATTCGATCGAGTTTGAAGAAAATCAAACACCACAGTGTTGTAAGACTGGGTGCAGAGCGGAGTCAATAATGGATCTGGGATGTCATTTCACACCATAGGTCGTTTTTCTCGTTTTGTTAGTGGGGAATTAGCTGGTTGCGGAGTTGTAAACTGAAAAGAATACCACAATCATTTTGACCGCAACGTTACAGGGAAATTAGGAAGGACATCCGTTAACACACTCATTATCGTGCAAATACACATGGCCCAGCGGTATCGTTTCCGGATACCACGTGGGTAACCCGGGTTCATTTTCCAGCCAACGCCCTCTTCTTTTGTATTTTGTTTTTTCCTGCAGTTCTCTTTGAGCTGTTTTACTAACAAGACAGAAACCGAGGTCATGGCCACCGATGCCACCACTGCCTCTAAGAAAATTAGCCACGGGGAGACTGAGTGGCACTGCCACTGTCCCTCCAACGTGTAAAGTCACAATCATCAGTCTAGCCACATCCTTGTGCCACAGACATCACAGCCACCAGCAGTGCTACCATGACAACGCCCACGACTCACCATCATCTCCACCTCTGCCACTATAATCAATATCACCACCACCATCCCCGCTACCACTACTAAAATCACCACCACCACCATCATCGCAATTGTTAAAATAACCGTCGTCGATGTCATCTTCTTCATCATCATCGTCATTGTCAACAGCATCAGAGATCTCTGCCAACTGTATATGCAATCACTGAGGACGTCCCCTATTGCTCCATCAGTTCATGACCACTCGCACTCACGACAACGCTAATGAGAATTAGAGAGGAGAGAGGCATCACAATGCTCTCTTTGTGTCTCAGCAGTCATTTGCAGCCACGTGCTTTGCTTCATGACCGATGCTCTGCACGGCGTTGACGATACTAGAGAAGATCTGGTCATGTTACCACCGCAACACCGAGTCTCAACAAAAGACTTGAGATCATGCCTTCAGAACGGCCGTCATTGACAGCTGACTCAGTCTTCCGTAATAAGAGGAAAGGACTTACTTCCATGAATGCACCACTGGTAAGGGCAGACCTCTCTTGTGATTGCACGTAGACAGCAAATGGTAGTCAACCTCTTTAAACCACTGGTGCTGCTTAGAGTGATTTGGACACACAAGCATCTCTTGAAGACCGTGAATCTCAAATCACACACAGGGGTAAGGAAATGTACCTATCAATAGGATCGTGCCTACCCTCCTGCTGTAGGGCTACATTTTAGTCGTCTGAACACGTTGGCCTTGAGATCAGTGCACTCAGGAACTCAGAAAATAATTTCGTCACAATGTTATCACTCCTGCACGCATTTCCTTTGTGCCATATGTTTTAGGCGTGAGTTGCACCGTAACGTAATCCAGTCCTTTCCAGGTGGTAAGAGTCAGTACACCCACCATCTGTTCAACTCGGTAAAAACTAGTATGAGGAAGGTGAGGAGGGTACATTAGTTTCACATTGTTTCCCATCAAACTAAGGTCCGAGCGTGGGAATGATCAGCATATTTCCACTTGGAGTTTCTGTTTGAAATCATATTACAATTTTATATTGCTAATTTTCCTTGAGAGAGTGGGAAAGGAAATATTTGTCTCCAGATAGCTGCACATGCAACACGCACCTCTGAATTCTAGCAGCGTACCTCAGTATTACCATCTGAACACAAAATAGTTTTTACACCCCCACCCCCCTATAAAACAGAGGTAAGCTTAGAACGTGATTTTACCTAACAGAATGCATATGCATTTATACATATGTAGCATTTGCACACAGGCATTCATCTATTTACACGTGTAATATATGGCGTACCAAAAAGCCGTACACATAAACAAACAACCAGCACACAGAAGTACTCACATTATCACCCATACGTTTATTCATACACACAGGCACGCGCGCGCGATAACACTCAATCACACGTTCAGCACTCACTCACATGCTACAAGTACAACTCTCTCTCTCTTTCTTTCTCTCTCTCTCTCTCTCTCTCTCTCTCTCTCTCACACACACACACACACACACACACACACACACACACATAAACACACACACGCTGCAACCCACATAGGGCCTACACACCACACACGTATTCCGTTTGATTCACGCACTACCACCCTTGCCTCACTCTTATTCTTTCCATCCCTCACTACAGGATATGATGACACATATGGAATTCAAAACCCTGTTGCGGCATTGAGCCAGAATCGGGTTGGAATACTCGCCAGGGAGTGAAGATATGCCGGTACCCATTTTATCTATTGCGTCTGTATTTGACATCAAATGTCTGTACAAAATTGATCAAGTAGCCCAATGATTAGGGAGTAAAGTGTAAGAGAATCGCACACGGCAGCTGCCGCTAGGTGAATCCTTCATCAGCTGGAACCCTTGGTCATAACGCTTTTGGGGTCTTATTCCAGCAACTCGACCACGGGCGGCCTCAAGCAGCACACTGTGTCACCGGAGGGCATCCTGTAAGAATGGAATCTCTCCCTCGTACCAGGGTGGACCGATCCACCTCGTCCGCCATGCCCAAAGAGATGCTGCCTCGGCAGTAGTTTGCAAGCGCTATATGGCATGTGTGACGTTTCTAGGCTGTGCACTCTGGCTGAATAGGAATTGAACCGTAGGGTAAACCACAAAGCTCCTGCAAACCACCTTCAAATACCCGATAGCTCGCCATGAAAAATCATTATCTTACCTTCATTGCACCGCAAAGAACATTACACGAGAGAAAGAGCGGATGTGGGTTGGGGTGTGTGCAGTGACGTACTTATGAGAGGCCACGTGACAGATGTTCTCGGGGGACTCGGGGGCCAGAGGAAGGGGCACGGGTCCCCACAGCTGCTTGGCTTCCAGGGGCATGGTGCAGACGTCAAAACTGCCACTCTGCAGGAAGAGTAGGCACGCCCCCTGTACAGGGGGCTCCAAGCTCGCCGTCATCGTCACCTGCATCCAGACAGGCATCATAGGTGATTTCTGAGAATATTTCGTAAGCATGGTAAATCTCGAGTGAGGGAGAAGGAGGGAAGGCGAGAGAAAGAGAGAAACAAGATGGACAGACGGACGGACAGACAGAGACATAGAGAGAGGGGGGTAAAGAAGAAGAGAGTGGGGATGTAGAGTTTCAGTGGTACCAGACACACGGGCAGAAGAGAGGAATATATCGACACTATACGACAGAACGAGAACATCAATAAATACAGATACAAATGAAAGAAGAAAAAAATGGAACGAGCCAAGGGAAGAAGAAAGGAACGGAAGAAGAAAGGAACAGAAGAGGAAAGAAACAAAAGAATAAATGAACTCTATTTCGCCAGGTAGACGAAAACACTGCACATATGCGTTCATACGAGCACACACCTTCAGTTCAGGGAAGGTGTTGGAAGGCACAGTGAAGGTCTCCGTCACGGTCCGCCCGGAAGGCCCTGTGCCCTCCAAGACCGGAAGGAAGTCATAGCTCATCTCCCCCAGCACGTCGCGCTTGCCCAGACAAAGCACTCCGTTGTTGAGGGATACCTGCACACAAGATGGCGAACCTGTTGCCTGCACAGCATAGTTTTCACATCTCTCAGTCAGGTAATACTTGGAAGGAAATGAATGGATATAACGTTACGAAAGAAAAAATTAAATGAACAATTCAGTTTTCATCTCACAAGTGTTTGCTTCATCTATTCCTTTTTCACATCGCCAGGAAAATTGAAATGAGCAGGCAAATAAACAAAGCGAATAAACGAATGAATGAATGAACAAAACCTCTGCTAGTTCAAGCTAACATTACCGAATAAATAGCTCTATATTTGGTAACCCTAAAACAGGCGTGTTGTAACGTGTGTGTATGGACGGACGGACGGACGGACGGACGGACGGACGGACGGACGGACGGACGGACGGACGGATAGATGGATGAATGGAGTTTTACGTCCCATGAGGCTTTGTAGGCTATTCAAGGCCATGGACTACAGACTTACTAAAGCTGGCAGGAGTAAGAGCAAGTCAAGGCTCGATTTTCCCAGTTATTCGCCTCTCACGAATCGTGCAGGGAGACGATGTAGGTCTATTCTTAACCATGATCCACACGGAGGTTGTAATGTAGAACATCTCATTCAAGCAAACAAGGAAAAGTGCTTCACCAACGCTGCATGTAGCCAACATTTCTGTGAGACAATTCAACAATAAGGGCACGTATGTACTTATAGTTGCCAAGAGAACAGAATGGCATTGCTCGCCTCCCCAGCTAGCTGTAAATTCCAATGAATGACAGAATGGTTTAGCAGTGATTGCCAGCGTCCTCATTAGAGTAAATACAATACAAAGAAGCATTCACTCCATAAGTGGATTATGAATAAATGGGAGCAGAAATCACTGACTATTTAAAAAGCTCTCTTTACCTTGAACTTGAGCATGTTGTGCTTCTTGGTGTCAAACTGAAAGCGAGTGAGCGCCTTGCGCTGCCACTCTCTGTCGCTGCCCTTGAGACTGTGGATGCAGGCTCCGTCAGTCTGGTTGACTGAGAACAGCACCTGTATTTTAATCTTGCCGGCAGAAAGGGGCACGCCCTCCACCTGAAAGGTAAAATGCAGGTAGCACCCGTCCTTAGTGTGACAGGCGCTGGAGAAGACGACAGCAATGACGACAAACAAGGTAAAACGAGGACATGTCAATGTCATGATAGAACTCATCTATACGACATACATGTACATGAATTGAAACCAACAGCAAAAAAGGTAGAATTGGGTAAAGGGCCTCGATGATACGACGGCATGAAGGTGATTTACCCCACACAGAACACCTCGATGACATAACTTCAGCGAAATGTTAGTTGACGACTAAGCAAAATTTACGCTCTCGGACTAGCTCTTCATTTCAAGTGCTTTGAAGCAATTTGATGTCCCCAATACTGGTTACTTCTAAGTGGTTAGCTCACCAACGCACAGCACAATGTGTGATGCGTTGTGCCACAGGCGCAACTTAAAAATGAGGAATACTGCTGCTTACCTTGATGCTTTCTATCACCACCTCCGCTGACTTAGTGGAGAAGGAGTACGTCTCTTTGGCTGATACCTCGTGAAGACCCTCCGTAGAGGGGTTTCCTAGGAAGAGGTAGTCAGTGTTGGAACGAGAGAGAACGACACTAAGACAATGTTTGCTTTTAGAGCCTTTTCCCCACAGGCCTAGTATTGAGCTGACTAGAGCACGAGAACACCATTGATTAAAAGATAATAGTGCTCGTAGTTCCTAGCAGCTGAGAACCACAAGAAAAAAAAGTAATACGAGGAGGAAGATTTCAGTACAAAGCAACATAGTCGTATACACATTATATAGAAATATCAAAACAAATTTCCAGACCTTTGTATGCACGGAATATCTGTTTCTGCAGCGTATTACTGCTGACTAGATTATATGTGTCCTCCTCCTCCTCCTCCTCCTCCTCCTCCTCCTCCTCCTCCTCCTCCTCCTCCTCCTCCTCCTCCTCCTCCTCCTCCTCCTCCTCCTCCTCCTCCTCCTCCTCGTGGTCCTCCTCCTCCTCGTGGTCCTCCTCCTCCTCGTGGTCCTCCTCCTCCTCGTGGTCGTCCTCCTCCTCGTGGTCGTCGTCGTCGTCCTCCTCCTCCTCGTGGTCGTCGTCGTCGTCGTCGTCCTCCTCCTCCTCCTCCTCCTCCTCCTCCTCCTCCTCCTCCTCCTCCTCCTCCTCCTCCTCCTCCTCCTCCTCCTCCTCCTCCTCCTCCTCCTCCTCCTCCCCCTCCTCCTCCTCCTCCTCCCCATCCCCCTCCTCCTCCTCCTTCTCCACCTCCCCCTCCTCCTCCTCCTCACCATCATCATCATTATCTTCTTCTTCTTCTTCTTCTTCTTCTTCTTCTTCTTCTTCTTCTTCTTCTTCTTCTTCTTCTTCTTCGTTCATCGTACCTCTGAACATGGCACCGAATGTGGCGAACGTCTCATTGAACCAGTCCTTCCACTTCTGCCTGGTGTCGTGGTCAGATGTGGTCAGCTTGGAGCCTGGACGCCGGTCATTAACAGAGTCGTCATGGTTGAAGACGCGGCCCAGAATGCGCTCGGTGTCCGCCTGAAAGAGACACGACGTCATGATGAATGTAGCTTTCGCAGTAGACGTTGATAATCCTATTCTCTTCCCCCTCTCTTTCTCCTTCTCCTTCTCTGCTTCCTCCGTCTTCCACTCTTTTGCGTGGTTTTTTTTCTCCTTCACCTCCTGCTTCTGCTGCTACTGCTTGGGATTCTTTTGTACGTTTACGTTTAGGATGTACTGACTTAAAAATCGATGCACGGTCAACTAAAGACGATATTCCGCACATAAGTTGTTCATTCTGCAATGAAACCGAGAGTGAAGCCCACTTCTTAAGTAACTGTACCAATGTAACTCACCTGATTATTGGACAGGCGGTGCAGGAGACGAGATAAATCACAATGTTTATTTACTACGCTTTTATACAACGCTTGCAGAAAGCGTGCGAAACACTTTCCGACGCGCAGGTTTACGTTCGTCATATACCCAGGGGCGGGTTTCAAAATAGGTAGTCGATCTTGGTCGCAAGATCTTGCTTCGCAGTAAGAGCTAGCTAAAAAAGAAACTACCCAACGTGACGAAGTAATGCGCATGCGTAGACGTCACGACAAGAGGTGAACTGGCCACATTTCAATGGCCGACGTGTTGCCGGTTCATTCAGAAAACGCTCTATTTCGAGATACTAGCAACCCATCCAAAGAAAATAGAAGCCATGCACAGCATTAATTTATCAAAGGTGTATGTTGAATGCATTAATAGATCGTGAAACCTCCTACAGTTTACACATCGAATGCAGGTCAACGCATCCACGACGAACTTTTGTCTCGAATCTTAAAAGCTAGGCACCTCTCAAGCTGCCTCGCTCAATCTACGCTCGTCTACGATTGGCTCGATAGCAAGCAAAGAATGAAACTGCCCATTCGGCGAGATCTACGTAGATCTACCGAGATCTTCGCATTTTGAAACCCGCCCCTGATGAATACTTTTATGCAGGTGTGCAAATCTTAACTCCATGTCGAACAATTCGATTCTGCAAGTTTCTATAATGTGTAAACATTCTTCACAGCAAGATGATATTCTATCGTATGTCTCATAGAGTATTTGTTTCATTGTAAACTATGCTTATCGACCAATCAATCTCTCTCTCTCTCTCTCTCTCTCTCTCTCTCTCTCTCTCTCTCTCTCTCGTTGTGACAGGCCGGTGGCCTAACAAATAAACAGTTCAGTTAGTTCTTTCTTTCTCTCTCTCTCTCTCTCTCTCTCTCTCTCTCTCTCTCTCTCTCTCTATCTCTATCTCCCCACCCACCCCACCCTCTCTCTCTCTCTCTCTCTCTCTCTCTCTCTCTCTCTCTCTCTCTCTCTCTCTCTTTCTCTCTCTCTGTCTCCCCCCCCCTCTCTGTCTATTTCTCCCTCTCTCTCTATTTCTACTCCCCCTCCCCCTATCTCTTTCTCCATCCCCTTTGCTCTCTCTCTCTCTCTCTCTCTCTCTCTCTCTCTCTCTCTCTCTCTCTCTCTCTCTCTCTCAGAACCACAAGAAAAAACAACAAGTAATATGACGAGGAAGATTTCAGTAGAAAGCAGCATAGTCATGTACATATTATACAGAAATATCAAAACAAGTTTCTAGACATTTGTATCCATGGGAGATCTGATCTGTTTCTGCTGCGTACAATCGCTTCCTAGATTCCAGGTGTCCTCCTCCTCCTCTTCCTCCTCCTCTTTTTCCTCTTCCTCCTCCTCTTCCTCCTCCCCCTCCCCCTCCCCCCCCCCTCTCCTCCTCCTCCTCCTCCTCCTCCTCCTCCTCCTCCTCCTCCTCCTCCTCCTCTTCTGTATCTACTCCTCATAGTCGTTGCCGTTGTCTCCTCGCACCATTTCTCTGTCCTTCCGTCTCTATTCGCTCCACCGTCTGCTTTCTCCATTTTATCCTTTCTTCGCAATTTCCTGTCATCAGCATCTAACTGGCATTCTCATCATCATCCTCTGTCATCCTCTGTCAGTATTTCCTCCATGTCGTTGTCGTCGTTGTCATATTCCTCTTCCTTCTCTCCACTGGCATCACTTACCTTGTAAATGAGAGGATGGAGCTGGTGCGTGTGCCAGACGAGGTCGATATCGTAGCAGGGGACGATGAACATGTCAGGGAACTGCTGCTTAAGGTACATCATCTTCCTGTAGCGCAGTAGCCCCTCCTCCAGGAACTTCTTGTCTCGGTAGTGCGGCATGGACACCTGCAGTCACGATAGAATAAAGTCGATGCCAGAATGGATTTAAATAGGATACCGGTAGCCAGACTAGCTGCTTGGGGCGGCCCTTGGCTGACCTTTTAGAGTAGGCTCGAAATCACCGCAGCCTGGGCTTCCAGCTGATGAGAGGCGCATCGAGCGGCTTCAGCCGTATGTACTTCTCATGACTGACCTCATCAGGACTCTTTTGTTGTTTCTTTCAGAAACATGTAAGTAAACGACATCTTCTAAAAGGCTCACCGACTTGCAGAAATAGCTGATCAGCCATTGCAGAGGCTGCTGATGAACACAACAACGGTAAAGCTATAGTTTTATACAGCAACTTAACACTCATGTCTGGTCTCAAACCGCTTTATAATTCACCCCCTGATAAGTGGCCCGCTGAATCAAACCTTCTCTGCCACTCGACGACAAATACCGTGACACAGATAGGACGCACGTAGTCAGGCACCACTGTGACCAGCACCAACTCCACTCCTTGGGGAGTATTCCAACCCGATGCCATTTCACTCCTGCATTCAAGAGTTGATCGCACTGCGGTGTGCCATCGTTGCATTCCCAGGTATCCAGTTTTACTCCTGGTTGGGGAGAGGTAGTGCGAGTAAAGAATCTTGTCCAAGGATGCAACTCTAGGATTAACGATATTTGGAACGTCGCTACGGCTAGCCGCAAGCATCAGCGGGTGAGCGTTTCTTTTACTGGCTTGGAGCCCCAACCAAAAATGGAACGTGCTGCTTTATCCCCATTGCTTGAACTAGGCGCCTGAAGACTCACCTGGTAAAAGAAATTGCTCTGTCTCTCCATAGCAGACACGAGGTCGTACGTCATTTTCGTCTCGAACTCCTCGTTCTGGGCTGCCCCCGTGTCTGCAGTGAGGGGGATCTCGAAGGGTTCCCCGGGGTACCTGGCCGACCACAGTGCTTTTGTTTTCTCCAGAGACTTCAGTCTCTCTCGCCCCACCATGATCTTGTGGTCCACCACCTCGCCCACGAGGCTCACGCAGTCCTTCTGGTAGAAAATGGGCGCCAACAGGTGGCAGTGCCAAGCCCATTCGATGTCAAGAGGAGCCGCCAGTGGCTCCTTCGCATTGTCCACAGCCAGGGGGAGCCACAGCAGCTCGTAGCGCCTGATGGCACGGCGGGCCAGGGACTGGCTGTAGAGGGCGGGAATGCTGTTCACCTCGGACAGGAAGGTCAACTGGTCCAGAGCTCCAGCCACCAGATCCACGCCAAACTTGAAGGCCTTTGCGCTGAACAGCACGTGGTTCTCGTCCTCCATCTCGGCTGGAAGTGAACAAATAATGTCGAGGTAAAGACACTGGAATGAAGACGATTTTTCAATGAAAGATAAAAACTGTTTCCAGAGCTGTACACATATTTTCATCATCACAAGATTGCATTTGGAATTAAAATACATTCTAAATGAAAACAGTCTGAAGGAAGATCTTTGTGTTAATTATTTGATGTTCTCGAAATTATCTTTGGAATGTTAATATTTCCCAAAATATCACTGAAGTTTGTATTGACGGCATAGAACGCCTTCAAATAGATATCTTTAGATTTCAGTCATTAACGAATTTTATTGGGCTATCCAGTGTAAACTGCTTATTTCCGATGTTATCAATTAATGAAAATAAAGAAAACCAGCTCGGACAGACTACTATTCTGAGCAGTGTGCATATCGTCATGCCTTCTCGATGGGTTTTGCCGACATTCATTAGTGTATACAATGACATTAAATTGAAACTGAAACAAGTACACGTGAAATAAAAGGTGTCACAAACTGTGCCATCCGAATTATCACTAACAATACAATTACTTCCAGTTATCACAATATTTCAGTCTTTACTGCTAATGGGAAATTCCTCCAAGTAGCCAATCAGATTCTTCCTGCTGAATTGGTCTGGCAGATATGCCGAGATCCAAAAGTCCTGTAACCGATTCTTATCATCGATACAACATCAAAAGTACAGAATAGGAAATTCAGAATTAGTATAACCTCCTGTGGGAATTAAATTTTTTTCTGCTCAGTTTGAACCTTGCAAAACTTCACTGCTCAGGACTGGATGAATTCATTAACATTTCTTTGTTATTGTTGCGTGAGTGAATGTTTCGAGGGTTCCTCTCTCTCTCTCTCTCTCTCTCTCTCTCTCTCTCTCTCTCTCTCTCTCTCTCTCTCTCACACACACACACACACACACACACACACACACACGCACAAACACACACACATACGCACACACAAACACGCACACCACACACACACACACACACAATCACACACAAACACACAATCACACAATCACACACACACACACACACACACACACACACACACACACACACACACACACACACACACACACACACACACACACACACACACACACACACGCACAAACACACACACACACACACACACAAACAAACAAACACACATACACACACACCATAAAAATATAGATATATACATAATTCTGATATATGCCGAGGACCTACGTGACATACGCAACATTCATGCCGCGTCTAAACAGTGACGAGTTGTGTCTCGTAATTATTTTCCCATCACATTTATACCGCATAGACCAGCTTAACTGTTGAAGCAACTACCTGTATATCACATTATATCATGTTAATAGCAAATGCTTTTATCTATATATATCAAGGATGAGTCAATTAGTTCCAGCGTCTTAAAAATTCAAAGTGTATGAACTAACATTCAAAATGCTTTGCTAGAGATATGTAGATATTCGATTATCTTTCCAAGACATTGACAAAATAGAGTTCAGCCTTAATGAAATTTAGGTGGGAAATTCGACTTCACCCATCACGCACCTGATATCTAGGCCTATGCTTGTTAACTTTTTGCCGATCTCATGGGTTGTGTCTCATTTAATTCATGTGCGCTCTCTCTCAGTATCTTTTTCTCCGTCTTTCACTCTCGCAAGCTGAAATATGTGTTCTACCTGTGGTAAATAAACCAATAGATCGATCAGATCAAATATGTAAATGTGGTATATGCATTTCAATGTTCTGCTTCAAATTTTAAAACTCTTTCGTTTAACATGTAGTAGATATCTCTCCAGCAGAGGCCATCGACAACTCGTTCCCTGAAAGTAGAAACACCACACGGACCTACACGAATGGTATCAAGCACAATGATCTTATGCAGTCAGGAGGGTGAAAGGGGAATTTAAGTTTTAACGCGTGGTTCGATGAAGTATCACATGCATCATATTGGAGCAATACAGGCAGACAGGAGAGATACAAAAGGTGTGCCCCAACTTCTTCCTTTTTCTTCTACTTCCCAGACACTTTCAGGGGGATATGCATTTGAAAGAAAACAGACGCATCAACATGCCTCCATAGTATAGGCCTACCTTCCACCAGAGACATTCTGCGTAAAAATGCAAATTTGGCAGGCAGCTAATATGCTGGCGCATGCGCAGTACCTGTGCTTGTTCATCCCGAGGATGTGCATGGAATTAGGGGCACGAGCGGTGTTTTAAAACAACCCTCCTGCATTGCACCCCGAGTGGTTTTCTTCTGTCGGCTCTCGGGCGAGTTCATGGTAAGGGAGTCGGTGAAGGGGGCTTTTAGTAGGGCTAATTTGATTGATGCGTAGCAGGAAAAGCGCCTGCCTCCTCGCAGTTTGACGGCCAGGTCGGCCTGAGCCCCAAGGTCCGTGTGTTTACCGAGCCGCAGCAAAACCCAAAGCGGGAAAGGGCTGAGCATGTCTGATCTCAGATCGTAGAAAAGCGGCCCCCACCACGCTAATGGGCACTCACTAACTTGCCATCTAATCACTCCCTCCAGTCGCCCAAAATGTTCAACCCCTGGTCGGCCACGGACAGAAAGAAGCAACTGATGGAGATCTGTGTCCACAATGAGTTTTCTTTGCGGAACTTATTGATTCGTCGGCACAAGATGTGAGGAATGTTTGCGTCATTCAAGCTGACCGAGCGAAAACCTACTTTTTTAGTCTCCTCGGGGAAACTAAGATCACACTCAGCGCAGTAAGAGGTAGCGACTATTTTGAAGATGCCGCAAAGCGGCTTGTTCCGGGAGCGCAGTGATTCAAGGCGAGATACAAGCTGGGCGATTTGACTGAACCGTAACACCGAAAATACATTCTTCTCTACAATCTCATAGAAAAGGTCGCTGAGAACTTCACTCTAATGGTTTCATATGTCTGGCGACGACTGAAAATGTACACAGCGTGTTTGAAAGTGCAGTAAGACGAACGTCTTAAACCAATGAAAGATGGCTGACACATCTGTTCTAAAGCTGGTCCATGCCGAGACTTTGAAGTTGTGCTGGATCATTCAAGGACGCAAAGAAAAACACGGGTAAAAATAGAAGTCGTGAGAATAATCTGTTCGACGAGTCTGGAAAAAAACCTAATCTTTCATCAAAGGAGCAAGAAGGTAATCATGACTGTTTTAGTGGGTGACCAGAAAGACATTTCTTCTCTGCCATGGAATGGTGATTTTCAAGATCTCACCTGAGGCTATCAAACTTACAGTATTTTCAGTTCTTCAATACTACAGACATACAGGAGGTTGTTCAGCACAAGAGATATTAGGGTTAGTATTCCAGCTGTACTTATAACGAGACATTCTCATTCGAAAGACCGAATCAAATGCATTCGTGAGAGAACACATAGAAAGCAGACTGTAAAGGATGTATAGGCTTACCCACAACTACGAGCTCAGATTTCATCGACACTGGTTGAAACAGAGAACCAAACAATCTGCCGGAAGACACAGATAGACGAAACTGCATAAAAATAAGGGAGCATGTGGGCAGAGGCATGTACAAGAACAAGCTATGTGGACAGCACTAGTTTTTCTACTTAACCACTGTACTCAGTAGGTTTCAGTAAAGAGTACGATCATGATCACCCAGTCTTTACTTGCAACTACTATGATCAGTCCAAGCACGACACTCGGATCAATATGTACTGCACTGACATCAAGCATTCTTGCCTTACTTTGTTGACTTCCTTGGTATCTGAGGAATGCCCTATCCTTCTGTTCATTAAATATTTATGAGGATTCGCCGACTAAACAGAAAGCTTACGAATGACTCATGCTTAAATAATCATTTAACATCTTCGTTGTTACATGTTGCTTCTACAGTGCTGGACATCCATGACTGTTAAGCGTATGAATGACACGAATATATGTATCAACAAGATTTGAAATACGTTTCGGAATAAACTTGCACATGAGGTATGATAAACCAAAGCATGAACAGAACAAAATGACAACTATAAAGTGTTGAAGACAATTCTGGCTTACCGTTAGATTGACTCATGGAAACACTCGGGCTCTGAAGAGTGTAAAATTCCATGAACTTATGACAGCGAATATCATGAAAGGTTCATGTTGCCAGCCTGATCGCCTCCAAATATTGCAAAACACCCAGCCATTTATGTATGGTGGCATGCTGCGAAAAGAATATTTACCAAACTCAGCAGGTGACGCCCAATCAATTACCTGAACACAAGTAATTAACAAGTTATGTTATTGGGAGATTTTGTCTGAATTCAATATTGACTGAAACAGATGGAAGCCAATAGAAAATGAATTGAACTCTGATCGGTGACCGTATGTGGTAGCGTGCTGAAGCGTTAATGCACGAACAATGCAGTCACACTGATCTTCTGTTTATGTACATGTATATCTAAGCAGTTTGCAGTCACACTGATCTTCTGTTTATGTATATGTATATCTAAGCAGTTTGCAGTCACACTGATCTTCTGTTTATGTACATGTATATCTAAGCAGTTTGCAGAAACAAAATCATGTATTTGTATTATACTTGGCGAATGATGATCTTTCTCGATATGGACTGCACCGTCCTATTACGGAACGATTACCAACACCTTCCTTGAAGACGAGTCCATTTTGAGTTGGCTTTCCCCCCTAAACTACCAGGATGTAGCCTTCGCCCTGATTGCTTCCGCTCAAAGACCCATGCAGAGGCCGAAATTCTGAGCTTGATGGATGAGTGGCTCTACTGGTTTGGAAGTCTGGCCGCTCCTCCTGCAAACAATCTTCAGCCTAAGCCACAGGGTCAGATTCTATCGATTGCGCTTGGGGCGCTTGAGATTAGATCGAGGTGTTGCAACTATCATGGTTTCCCAAAGGTACCTTCTCAATGCATTGTCTGAAGTCATATGAACAATAGCAATGAACCATCTGTGACACTGATGGGTTGCACAAGTCTGCAGTAGGTACGTCAGGGCCGGATCAAAGTTTTTTGAGGGGGGGTGCTTAAAATTGTTTTAGGGTCTTCTCATCGAAGTGGCGAAGCCACGAGTGCGTGCCTGCGAAGCAGGCACGCCCCTCTAGGGGGGACCGGGGGCATGCCCCCCCGGAAAATTTTGAGAAAAATGGTGCAAATCTGTGCAATCTGGCAGTGCGGTCATTTCCAAGAGTTTTTGTTTGGTCACAGATTCTTCCTGTCTCTGCCCGGGTTTGATTTGTCTGTGCGAGTAGCAAAAGGAAGGCATCTTAATTATAGCAGCACCCCCCCCCCCCCCTCCCTCCCCAGCTACCTTGGCTGCCAAGTAGAGTGTGCTTATACCAAGTGGAGAGTAGTACAGCATCTGGGCCCAGCATCTTTTAGCCCCCCCCCCTCCTTCCCAAGCTTTTTACTAACTATACTGTCTCTGCTACCAAGCAAAGTGTGCCGATATCCGATGAGGTGGGAAGTAGATCAACATATTTGAGCAACCACCCCCCCCCCTCCCTCCTTCCCCCAACTCCCGGCTGCCACGGAGGTTTTTTTTTTTTGTTTTTTTTTTTGGGGGGGGGGGTGCTCGAGCACCCCCAGCACCCCCCCTAGATCCGGCCCTGTACGTCGAGAACCATCTTTATATTCAGCTTGTAAAAAGGACGGTTTAAAATTAAAATCTTTGACACATAATCACGACTCTCGTGAACAAAGAGAAAAGTAACTTTTTGGAAATTGAATGTAATATTTCTGAATAACTTGAAATATAGTTCTGTAAAATGATTACACGTCAGCGTACGAAATGCGCATGGAATAAAAATGTGTAGTTATCTCGTAGCAGAAATAAGCCTTTTTACACGCTCCAGATATGCGAATGAAAGTTATCGTGACATCATGCAGATGTCGACAGATGAAAAGCACGAATAAGCACTGTCGCTTTCACAATAAAAGCGATGCCAAGATGTTGAAAAGCACTCGCCCTATTTGAGTAAATGTCACAGATTCGTCTTGGACGTAGTCCTAGCATTCGTGCATGACCATTTCTTTCGTCATCTTCTCCTTCAAAGACTTGACAGAGAAAATGTAGACGTGGTCTTACTCACACACGTAATTCTACCAATGGCGCAGGAAATACGTGTATCAGGCACAAGCTTCATTACCCATTGCGTTCTCCCGTACAAAGCCTAGAATATGCATGCAGATGCTGAAAACACTGTTTTGTAGAAGTCTCCACAATTAACATACTTTTCATTGCTTTTTTAATTTGTGTTTTCGTATCCGCTGGGAGATATTTTACCAGTGGTGGCATAAATAAAAGAACTTAATTCGGTTTAACACGGACTTAACATGAAACTAGCAAACTCAGCTCCGCGTCCGCCATCCCTCACCACTACAGAGAAGCCATAGGTTTATGCTTGTGGCGAGAATTGCACCTGAAAACCATTAACAGCGTCTCCTATGTTGCTAGGGAGCCATACCTGACATTTCACTCTCTTTCATTCTAATTAACTATGGTGGAGGCAACGACAACGACGAAAACAACGATGATGACTAAGATGATGATGATGACGACGACGACGACGAAGACAATGATGATGATGATGATGATGATGATGATGATGATCTCACCATCCACGGCTGAAGAAAAGCGGTGATATTAAGTTTCCTTTTCAGCCTGGTGGCGGATAGCAAGTGGCAAATGCTGTGAAGCGTGCATTGTCGGCACAGATCTTGTTGATTGCCAGGCGACAGGGAGGCGGGAGATTGCCACGGCACAACAGCTCCCAATCATGCCCCGGTAAAGTTCAATGGCGACGTGCCTGATGTTGGCAAACACACACGCCTGGCGCCACTCAGCAGTCCGTCCTTGACCGCCCTGGAAAAGTGGGCCCACCAGCTTTGCTGGGCTGCACGCCTTTGTGCGCGGAGTGGATTGGCGACGCCTCGCGCAGTTGATGCAGTGGCTTCATCACTCCCGGCCGGGTCTGATTCCGGACCATCCACTTCCCATTTGCAGTAGAGCACACACTGCAGTGTGTGTTCTCACCGTGAAAGCCGTGTGTTTCCCGGGCTTATACGTGTGTCCATTATAATGGAGGTGAAGACCAACAACGGATCAAAAGCTTCGTTTAGTTATTTGCCGTTGTTATTGCGTTTCAAGTTGCGGGGTTCATGCCCTACCTCTAAAATGACTCGGCATGACGTCACTTTGCTTCTCCTTTTGGGAGTGAGGTCCTCCTCCTCCTCCTCCTCCTCCTCCTCGTCGACGTCGTCGTCGTCGTCGTCATCCTCATCATTATCATTGTCGTTGTCGTCACCACCGTCGTTGTCGTCATTATCACCATCATCGTCATCATCATCGTCAACATCATCATCATCATCATCATCATCATCATCATCATCATCATCATCATCATCATCATCATCACCATCACCATAACCGTCATCATCATCATCATCATCCTCATCATCATCATCATCATCATCATCATCATCATCATCATCATCATCATCATCATCATCATCATCATCATCATCATCATCACGATCATCATAATCATCATTGTCGTCGTCGTCATCATCATCATCATCGTTGTTGTCGTTGTCGTCGTCGTCGTCATCATCATCATCATCATCATCATCATCATCATCATCATCATCATCGTCGTCGTCGTCGTCGTCGTCGTCGTCATCATTGTCATCATCATAATGGTCGTAGCCATCGTCATTAGGTGGGGGAAAATTGCAGTTTTGGTAACCCGATCGACCCTATTTTTTCTGCCGTCCCTAAAAAAAAAATTCGATCGTTCAAAAATGAAAGAAAGGGAAAGGAAGAAAGAAATCAACGGTGATCAACGAACTGTGTTCTGTCCCATCTTCACTGCCCTTTGAGTACTCGGGAAATCCTCTTTTTGAATATTAGAAAAAGGGGACGCGGGAGGAGGGGCGGGCGGGATTGTGTTTCAGCGAAAGAGAAATGTGAATTCACTCTGGCATCTTTACCAACAACAAAACAACAACAAAGAAAAAGAAGTAACAAGCTCAGGCCAACCTACCGACCCTATTTAGTTGGTGTTGTTGTTGCCATTTAACCGTAACCACAACACTTTTTTTGCCTTGTCATCAGCGTCATCGCTGTAGTCATCACCACGATCATCGCGTCATCTCTTTCTAACAACTCTGTGTCCATTCTCTCGACGACAGCCTAACAGAAACACATTAAAAGGCGAAAATGTATTTTCAATGTGACATCGAGAGAGATCGCTCGTATCTTTGGTGATCCACGTCAAAAGTTTACCTCCTCGTCAGCTATAGTATTCGACCGGGAACAAAATAATGCTGACGAGTCTATGTTTCGAAA